>JALPQI010007370.1:0-47682 GCA_025490895.1 Thaumatotibia leucotreta
GTCATGCCTACTTGCCGGTACATGATCTTTTCTAAGTAAAGTCGTAGTACAGGATAGGATTTGGCTTCTCCCCTCCGAATATTAACTGTTCGCAAGAACAATCTGCCGTTCTATCGACTATCACAGTTTTCTGCCCATACCTCGTCCGTCACGTATGCCACGGCAGTAATAGTATGTTAGGCTTTATTTACATCAGGCTTCCATCAATATGTAGTAGTCCTATATTCAACAGCGAAAACCGCGAAATATCAGCATTAGTTACAGAGCCATAGGAGGGTATCAGATATTTTTGTGGATATTATTGCAGGTAACTTTACAAACTAGATTTATCGCAGCAGGAAACTCTTATTAAGGATATACAATAATTGAAATAAAATAGATAGCTAGAACTTTACCAAACCCAACTAGTTTAAATGTGAATTCAGATGATTAAACACACGATAACGAAATTTTATTTTTATAGTTGATTCACGAAACTGAAACAAAAATCAAAACAAAATGCCCTTTTTGGTTTACGAGAGTTTTATACATACATATTGCTACATACCTACTTATTTATGCGTACTTTCCTTGAATACTCAAATGTAAACTTTTAAAATATATTGATTTTAACAGGACGGATCATAAAACAATAAAAATCATAGTTAAGATAAAATATTTGATAAAGAAAGTAAGTGTGTACCTATTTAATTCAACTGTCAATCGCTTTGAATTAAATATATGACCCATTGTTCTTCCAGTTGCGTCTCATTTGAAAAATATAAAGTTTCATAACAAAACACTTAATACAATTTGTTGATTAAATAACGCAGTAGGTAGAGGTACTCTTTCAGTTTGTGATTACGCTTTCTCGGTTATTTTCGGTACAAATAAAAAATAACACCATTTAAGCACAAAACTAAATTAATAAGTATTCAGTGTTCACTGAAAACAAAAGTAACTTTTTACAATATAATATCTATTTTTTTCAGAGGCATAAATAATTATTCGATATGTGTACCTACCTATTGCCTCATGTGTGTAGGAACTTTGGTAAATGCCCTGTCTTGTAACTCTCCAATCACTTATTTTGTCGCCCTTGTAGGCATGTAAGTACTTACCGATAGTAGGAAAAGATAAAAGATCGACAGTGAGTAGGTGTGTGGACGCAACACGACGCTATAGATCACCGCGTAATTAACTGCCTGCGTGCGTCGGCGCAAGTGGGCTTACACGCCCTTAATCAAATGGAATGCTATCAAAATATTATTATTTCAATAATAAAACCAACGAGTAACGTTATTCCGTAAATACAATAGTCTACAAAATATGCGTTAAGCTATTCCAAATCATGAAAATACGAATTTATTTGTCGCACATATTAATTAATTTAACTACTACAACTAGTACTTCCCTCAAACTCAGACAGCGGAAATTTGGTAGAGTTAGGGTTTAATGGCCTCATAAAGGGAAAACTATAAAAATTCGTATAATCGAAGATCTGGAGTACCTGGTGATCCTGGCCGTATAGGTATACAACCGTTTTAGGCGTAAAAACTGCTTCGATCTTTCAGAATTTTAGCCGTCTAAAAGAATAATAAACGCGAATGGGCAATACAAAAAACGGTTACTACTGTACAAGATTCAAAACCGGAAAAATATAAACCTTAGACTCGGCACGACTTTGTCTAGAATTCATTATTTTTCGAGATAAAGAAGCAGCTCCGCCAAGACTTGGCTAGTTTTTTTACAGAATTTATACTTATTTGAAGAGACATTATCAATAAAATAGGTCACATATCGAGACATATTTAACAATATATATACCCGTAAATTACGAGTATGTAGCCGCAAGCTGTATGGCAAGGCAGTCGCACCCATAAATCGTTTTACATTTATACAAAGTTACAGACACATAGCTACGATAATGATTTCACAACACAGGACTTTGTTTTGTCGGAGCTAATCAGGCTCGAGAAACGTTAAACAGATCAGACCAGTGCACTGTCAAACTGATAAGTAATACGATCACTGCCTAGAAAGCTAATAGTTCATTTACAGTTAAAGGACATTAGGTAAGTAAGGGCTTTTACTCATAACAAAACGTAACGGTTGTAAATTTTTTTGTCGTGATGTTGCCCATTGAGTTTTACCTATAACGAACTTTTTCGCCCACATGGCAATTTTGAATAAAATATTTATAGAAATACGTGCCTATGAATAAAAATTAAATTTTAATTTGAAAACTCGAAGTATTCTAAAAACGAACTCCCACAACCAACCCAATTTAAATTTTACTAAACAATGACAAAATAAAATAAAATTCAGCAGGTAGTTATTCTCAATGATATGCGCCTATGAAAATTACTGCATGTGCAGTGCAATTGTGCATGGTAAAAAGATGAACAAAGGGAGTAGCCTCTATTATTATATTTTATACTAGCTTTTACCCGCGGCTTCGCACGCGTACATTTCGCACTTCAATGAAAATAAAAATTCAACCGATTAAAAAAAGAGGGAGGTTACCATTTAGAACTTTCAACTCCGTTTTACTCCCAAGGGAGAAAAATACCTCCAAAAAACGCTTAACGTACCTACTGTGGAAAATTCAGGATCATACGTTCAATAGTTTCGGCTCTGCGTTGACATGTCAGTCAGTCGACTTCTTCTAAGAATATTACCTACATGTTTTGTTAGCCCAATCAGCGGCAAATTTCAATTGATCGTAAGTAATTGTTAATTTGTAGTATAATGATATCTATTATGTATATAACTATCCCTGCTAGAAACTGCGTGAACATAATATCGGTTAATCCATACATATCCACTCATTTGCTTAAATTATAATATTATGCGGAATGTTTCACTTAGGCACGGTTCCACCAAAAGCGAGTTAACGATTGATAGCTCGCCTACAAAAACGAACAAAAGATAATCGCTCCCGTGTAAAGAATAGAGACACGGCGACATATTTTGTAGTTCACCGCTGTGAGCTAGTAATTATACACGCCTTTAGTGGGGCCAGTACCTTATAGTCTACGGGATCTAAGAATGAACTTTATTATGACAGTAATAGATTAATCCTTAT
Source organism: Thaumatotibia leucotreta (assembly GCA_025490895.1). Classification (NCBI taxonomy): domain Eukaryota; kingdom Metazoa; phylum Arthropoda; class Insecta; order Lepidoptera; family Tortricidae; genus Thaumatotibia; species Thaumatotibia leucotreta. Next base: position 3,068 of record JALPQI010007370.1, read on the forward strand.
TATTATACTCGCCATTTTTCCGATAGACTTAACGTCATATTATCTAAAGTGTATTCATCCTTACTTGTCTTATCATGTAAACAAACCACAGACCAAGTAAAACAAACAAAACGTCAACGATGATCAAAAGACAATCACTAGTGATTAGAAATGTCGATATAATGAAATGTCAGCGATAATTTCACTGCTTAGGTACGTAAATAGAGGATTATCGATTTTACATCGTCTGTCAGGAAGAGAATTAATTCGTATAAGATTATATCAAAAAGTATGGTTAAATTTCGAGGATTTTTCCCTGTCGCTCCAACGAAGGCGCCACTAGTCATGAGAAAAATCACATGAAGTGCACCCGTAACGAACAACGTGAAGCGAAGTAGCGAAACGAATGACGTTTGACGTGAAGATTTTATTCAATATTCAATAGACAACTAAGCACTGCCAGTCTTTGAATAAAATAAATATTGAAATCAATTACAAAAACCGGCAAAGAGCATGTCGGGCCATGCTCAGTGTAGGGTTTCGTAGTTATTCAAAAACGGCTGGGCCGATTATGTTCGAAATAGTTTTATGCCAGCCCACTATTCATGATTTTTTTGGACCTTTGGATCCAAAGTTAGAGGGGGGGGACAATTTTTTTTTCATCTGGAGCGATTATCTCCGAAAATATTGACTTTAGAAAAAACTTTCTTAAAAGCCCCTTTTTCTTTTTAAGAGACCTCTTAAATGATACCCCACACTATACGATTACAGCAAATAAAAAAATCACTCCACATAACCAATTGGGGGGGAGGTACCCGAAAAAAAATTATTTTTTATTTTTTATTGTATCACTTTGTTGGCATGATCAATATGTATACCTGTACCAAATTTCAGATTTATAATATTAACGGCCACTGAGCTAAGTATGCTGCGGAAAGACGGACATAGCGAAACTATAAGTATGGGTTCCGTTGTTGCCATTTTTGCTACGAAACCCTAATAAATTTTGGTAAATTACTGCAATTTATTTTAATTGCATTTTCCTCGAGTTGTACTTTAAGTATTAATATCGATATTTTGACATGCCAACATTATGGTACATAGACAATCTAGACATCGCAATGTCACATCAATGTCAGATGTTTTTAAAATTATCCGACCGTAACAGCATTTATTAACGAAAATCTTTACAGAAATTATATTTTTCAGTGCTTTTTTGAGTGATTATAATACTTTGCGAGTTTAATTAAGTATGCAACAACATTTGACGTGATGATTAATGTGTAATTGCAGAGAAAAGTGTGATAATGTTTTCAAAAAGTGTTTGTTTACATGATAAGACAAGTAAGGATGAATGCACCTTATATAAGGCTTATTTCGAAACTGTCAAATGTTCATTCTTAGAAATCGGCAACTAATACCTGTAAGTGCTATTAATATACTGGCTGGTGACAGTGCTGTGTGCGCAGATAGATTCGGTCCCATATATCACCCTTTATAGACACAGACGCCTGTCTTGCTACTTATCAACATGGGCAACATATGGTCGAATAAACAATCTCTTATCGCAATCGAAAGGTCTTGAAATTTATAGTTATCCCAATGTGATATAACAAGACCATACTGTTAAATACCCAGCTAGTATTGTAATTAATGTAAGGAATATAAAGTAATCACGTCAACAAACAAATATTTCCTAGATTGATAACCTTTTTTTAAGTTGGTTAGTACAATTAAGTGACGTCGAAGGTCGGTCACACAGGCTTCATTTTGTTGCCCGGAATGTATGATATGATACCATTTTTTTGTTGCTGTATCTGGGAGTGGTGTAATATAGGTACGTATACCAGGGGATCATAAAGAAAAGTGTATTCCCGTTGCCAGTGAAGTTTTGGGATGCAGAAAAGGCCCCCTAGAGTAGTTCAAGTTTCAGAACTAGTTGTATTGTAGTAAGTAGTAGTAATGTTTACTAGTAGTAGTAATTGACTCAACATTCTTTGGGGGATACCATGCTTATTCTTAGTCCCAAAAGCTCACAGGGAACGGGAATGCACTATTTTTGGCCACCTTGTATATACTTACGTATACAGATGCCTTATGGTGGTCCCGTTTTATCCATTTATCGTGCTACTCGTCACTTTCGCACTTGCATACTTGTTAGACCGTGACAGCAACGCCGACAAACGATAAGACGCGGTACGATCATAAGTCTACTAGAGGGTAAATCAAAGTGTCCCTTTACTAGGTGGTCTAGGAACTTTATTGTAACTTTTAAAAAACACGTCGTCTCTTCATGTTACATTTTGTAAAAGTATGTATATAATTTGTTTATGCTAAAAATTACAATTTGTTTCGTCAAATGAGTGTGCGTAATTTGCCATATGCTCTTATTTTACAATTAACCTTTGAAATCTATATAGTATAAATATTGCAAAACAAAAGTAGCTTAGCTACGTGAGTAAGTAGCACCTATAAAATATAAACCCTACTCTCCGTGACAGCCTTTATATTAACATAAAGTTATCGTGTAGGCAAATTTACGTTAGTGCTAATAATTTTAATGAAATCATGACACGCGTAGCGGCTAAGCATTAATCTCAGTAGAAGTGACGGGAGGAAATTGACTCGCTGCCGTGGACATGTAATTGCATCCAACTACAGCGAGACTGTTCAGTGTTTACCTTATTAATTACAATAATTACTTGCTACATTCTTCATTTTAATCTTAGATGAGCGTGGGTTGAAAGTACATTATAGTACGCGGACGTAGGTACGTATCAAAAAGTAAATAGGTACCTAACCTTCAGATATTAGTTGAAAGCCCCAGGAAATTAATTCAAAGGAAAGGTTTGCAAATTAACTTAGAAATTAATACATTAAAGAGGAAGATGATGTAATATAATATAATAATTCATAACAATGTAGTGTGTCCCATATTTTACGAATTTTTAAAATTAATAACGTATAACCCCTAAATTGGTGTTTTGAGGTTAAAGAAACCGATTTAGGAGGTAGGTATACTTTATTATATTAATTTCGAAAATTCGTAAAATATGGGACACCCTAATGTAGGTGCACCATTAATAAATAAATAACTGTTTGGGCAATTAATAAATAAGTAACTGTTTGGGAATATCAAAAGCTTGTGTCATGGCTGTCATTATGTCAACAACCCCCCTGAACGAAACCCTGGATACATGCTTCGCAGATACACTACATAAAATCATAAAAATATACTGTCGTTTCATAATTAAGCCAAACTAAAAATACTCCTAATGATTACATTAATGAGTCTCTTACCTGGTTTTTATCGCCCGTATAAGATTTACAACACTATACATTAATTAAAAGATAATTTAATAAAAACACAAGTCCAGATCGTTTATGTTCCGTCTAATGCGAAAAAACGAACTATAGTTGGCAAGTAGAGAAGTTCCGACGCATAAAATGCAGTGCGGTGCGACATTGCGATAAGAAATGTAGATATTAGGGTTGGTGCACGTGGGATAATGTTAACAAAATAAATAAATATCCTCTGATAATCTTACACGAATCGACCTCGCCCCACGGTAAGCTCAAATAAGGCTTGTGATATGGGTACCATAGCAAATGACGATACATATAGATTAAATTAATATTAGATACATAAAATGTCCAAGGAACAAACTAAATGAAACGGATTAATAAGGATAAGTTTTTTTTGTTCTTCTGCTATTTATTTTCACATAAATACAAGGATTAAGTCATCGACGCGAATTCGGCTAAATCCATTTATGAAAATCTTTATTGCTACGCAATAAGAGCGAGAAAGAACCAACTCTGACAACACCGATCGACGGTGATACAGAGCGATTAACCTTAAAAATGCCAAAGCTTCGATAGGTTTGGGGAGACCCCAACGGGCGGTCTTATCGGTAAAAAGCAATATCTTCTAGACAACCTTTGACTGGGTCGGTTTGGGGTACGATCTAGTATTTTCAGTATATTCCGCTTCTACTAGGTAACACATGCCAATAATCCAGTCAACCCTAAGTTATGTGTACAGACTAGTTGGCAGCCCTGTCACGTCGCAGAGTAGTGTGTTAAACGCACATACCCGCCCATTAAAGCGGGTCCCTATGTCGCATTTCGAATTAAGTTTCTTAGAATCAACATTTACTTAAGTTGTTCGATTAAATGCAGTCCAATATAATCAAAAAGTGTCGTTTTAAAAGTGGCTGTTCTGTTATTCATAAGAGTACATACTTACGTTTTATCTGTTTATAAACAACCTTACTATTTTTAGGAGTATAAATGAACTCGATATCCGATCCCATACTTTTTTATTAGAAGTCACAAAAACGCCTGAAAATTACAGCTTACTAAAACGACAACTTTTTATACTGTATGACAGTATCAAATACAAACATTAAACAAAAACTAAACAATCCTCATGTACCTACCTCTATTTGGACAATACGTTTAATTATTGAAACCCTCTTTCTAATAAAATAACTATAGATAACTTATATAAATATATAATTTATGAAAGTGAAATAATACCTTTAATTGATCATACATGGCTTATTTTTCGATAGATTTTTTTGATGATAGGTACTAACATATGTCTGTAATGCTAACATGAGGCATAATATTTTTTTAGGTTCCATCAACGACTAAGCAAGGTATATCGTTCTAATTGTTTAAAAGTTAAAAAAGATATACATAAATATTTAAAATTGTATTTCTACTGATAAATCAAATTATTTGACGGAATTATTTATTTCATCATCACATCATCAGCCTATGATAGTCCACTGCTGGACGTAGGCCTCTCCTATTAACTATGCGTATAGACGCATTAGGAGGTAAATGCCCATAATCGCCACGCTGGGCAAGCGGATTGGCGATCGCAGTAATGTGTCCACTATGATGACACTGCTGCCCATCATCAAACCTTATCAAAAAAATGGTCAGTGACACTTCAATCCCTTAGTCGACTCTTACGACACCCGCAGGAGGAGTTGGGGTGGTGACAAATGTATTCTTACTGCCGTCACCACACGGCATTATTTATTTATTTTATTTTATTTCTTTTTTATTCCAATAAGTTTCACAGCGTTACAGTAAAAACCAAGTCACTGTGAACTAAACATTTACAAAATAAAAATAGTACATTATTGCAGAGGCCGGGAAAGCGAATTTCGTGGATGAGTATTTTTTGTCGGACGAAGCGAAGCTGAGGCCGACAATTACATACGAATCCACGAAATTCTATTTCCGTCCGAGGCACATATAGGACTTTTCTCCAAACATGCAAGGAAATAAAACAAAATTTATTACAATCGATTAAGTAATTCTTCTTGCAAATTGAATAACAATTGAAAAGAAAAAATCTCTTATGATTCCCGCCTAAACTTTTTTTTAATGCATGGTCGTTCATAAAAAATAGTAACGATATCTATGGTTTCATTAAACCGTACCTACACGACCTGACACACCGAGGCGTTTGTAACTCATGATAGAACGAGACGGCCATAGATTTGATCGCCGTCTCTCGCTCTATCCAGACCAGGCGTTTGGTCGTGGCTTTAGAATTTGGCTGTATGCATTTTTTTCAAAGTCCAAAAGTAGTTTTTAAGAAGTAAAAAACAATACATTAATGGATTTTAGTACAATTTCGCGGCCGCAAAAACTGTACAATAATGAAAATCTTTTTTTTTAATTTGAGCTGGTACATAAGAAGGTACTTCGCGTTTCGTTTTTGCTACATTAATGCGAACATTTCCGAGCATATTGGAGAAAAATAACTTAAAACTAGCTTGATTTAGGCGACGTAACGACGTGACTCCGTTGGGTCGTCTGATCTGGCGTAGGATTCGGCAGATTGCCTCGGAACTGCCGAAACACGACGCCCTTCGGTCAGAAGTCAGCACTCGCGATGGTGTCCTGCAGCTGGCGCGGCACGCGCACCACAAACGAGCTGAAGTGCACGTAGTGGCGCGACCGCAGCTGCTGTACCCTCAGCGAGTAACCCGTCCTAATAAACGTTGCGTTATAATAAAGTAATGAGTATTTTATAGCAACTGTTTAACAACTTATTATTTTGTATATCAATTGTATTTTTTATATTCCTAGGTACCTACCTACGACGATGTGACGGTGGCAATAAACCACACGGCCCAACCCCTTCATAAAATTCACTGTGTCTAAAGGGTCAAGAGAGCTCCTCTTCATTAACACACTGCATGCTTATATTCTCACTAAACTCTCTGTTCTTTATTTTGACATGCTACTCTGGGCAATGGATAGTGTTATAAAAACCATAAGCTTATCCGTTGACCAGGTAATTTTATCCAGCCGCTACAGACCAATATCACCCTTACTTAGTCATAAATAAGAGCGCTTATCCTCAATATCCTATCAGATCCAAACCAGATCGACTAGGATTCATTAGTGCGGTATTCTATCTGTCTATGTGGATTAAACGCAAGATTCCTCCAAAGGTTTATCTCATTTTTTATCTTCGCAAATGTCATTTTATCGCTAGGAAATTGCACCCTAATTGAAATAGAAACAGTATAAGCAATGGGCTTTCTCAAAAAAAGCTAATTATTAAATACGTTTAAGGTAGTGGAGGAAATTAATTTCCGTCCTCTTACATATTATGTAGTTCGCCAAAAAACGCTAGTGCTAATTGGTGCATAAATAAATACATCAAATACATTCGTAAATACGATCAAAGTTCTCTATCTACTTACTGCCAAGTAGTAATCCTACCTAACCTAGGTATATTTCATATTGCAATATAATTTTATGCTTTGTAATGCTAGCGGTGATCCATTTAAGGGCCCATTATAAAAATAGGAGAAAAAAAAAAACAATATTAGAACGTGTACATTAATTTGATGTCCTATATTTAATAAAAAAATACCAACTTTAACAACGTCCGTACAGTTTATTTTTTGCATGAAGCATATCTTTTTATTTAGATCTGCGTTTCACTGCAAGTTTGAGAAAAGCGCTATACTTGCTTCGTGTAGAACCCGAATTCAGCAGGCTTTGTATCTCTATTCGGCTTCGCAACGCTTGGCCGATTATACCTTCTCAGCTTGCTAAGTTTGGTTTTTCGGCGTAATCAGTAATGTAATAATGTAACTATACTTTCTTTCATAACAACTTATTACATTTTATGACTAAAATTACGTAAGAAGGTACCTACTTAGCGTCTACTAAACGTCATCTAACTTATTGTATGTCTCTTTCGCTCTCACAGACATATTGATAAAATCGAAAGAGGCAAACAACACTTAGCGGCTTGCTAAGTTAGGAGACGTTTATGAATAAGGGGTAAGACGTGTAGATAGGTAGTTACTCAAATTCACGTAAGTAGTTCAGTATTAGTCAGGCCTACTACCGCGAAAATCGAAATTCGGAAATTTCGAGGATTTTTCTCTGTCACTCAAACGAAGGCGTCATTAGAGTGAGAGAGACCAATCCTCGAAATTTACGAATTTCGTTTTCCGCAAAAGGCCTACCGCGAACCACAATCGACGTGTTGTCTCCCTGTCACACTTACCTTCGAATTTACAAGTGCGAGGTAGAGGCAACACCAGTGGCGTAACTAGGGGGGGGCAGGGGGGGCACGTGCCCCGGGCGCCAAATTAGAGGGAGCGCCAAATCGGCCAACATTTTTAATTTCCTTTTGCATAATTTATACATTAAAAAATTTGAATTTCATAAAATGCTAGATTGGGACATTTTCCCCGGGCGTCAAATTAGGCGGGGCGCCAATTCCTTCTGCAAAACTTATATTACATAAAGTGACAAAATGCTAGAAAGGAACATTTTGTCCGGTAGTAAAATCGGCAAAAAAATTTGATTTCCTCGTGCATAATTTACAATTAAATAAATCAAAAATCTGTAGGTATGCGTAATCTATCAGAAGGGGCGCCAAATCGGCGAAGATTTTTTGATTGCCTTTTGCATAATTTATATATTACAAAAATGTCGAATTAAGCGGGGCGCCAAATCAGCAATTTATTTTGATTTCCTTTTGCATAACTTACACATAAAGAAAATCTTCATGCGTATATTAAAAAAATGCTAGATTGGTACATTTTCCCTGGGCGCCAAATTAGGAGGGGCTCCAAACAAGCCAAAATTTTTGAGTTCCTTGTGCATAATTTATTTATTATATATTATTTATTTATACAAAAATAAATCAAAAATATGTATGCGTAAACTATTAGAGGGGGCCCCAAATCGGCCAAGATTTTTTTATTTCCTTTTGCATAAATTATATTTTCCCCGGCCGTCAAATTAGGCAGGGCGCCAAATAATAATATGCATAATTTACACACAAAGAAAATCATTTTACGTAAATTCAAAAAATGCTAGTTTGGTACCTACATTTTCCAGGGGTGTCGAATTGTGAAGGGCTCCAAACCGGCCAAAATTTTTGATTTCCTTTTGCATTATTTACACATAAATAAATCAAAATTTTTTATGCGTAAATTCACAAAAAGCTAAAATGGAATATTTTTTTTACCATGTATTTCAGAAATACCGTACTCGCTTTCTATAGATTTCACTTTTTTTTTTCTCTTATCCATTTGGAGAAGTTTTAATACTAAAAGTATGAAAACAATTTTATATCCTGTGCTGCATGTAGTACTTACCCGTATTACTCTTCTTAGCATCGAATAAATTGAAAATGTACCTATTCAGTTAGATTAGAACAGTTGCATTTATTTTGTTTCCTAGTAGTAGGTAGGTAGGGCCTTTCCTGCCTAGTAGGTTGAATTTTGGATAAAATTGTGGTATCCTAAAAGTGACCCTATTTAGGGTTTCTTTCTACCCAAACTAAGACCCCTTTTAGTTTCGTCTGGTCAGACTAGACCGGCAGTACGAGTACTAGAAAGTTGCGATTTAGTGAATTTGGTCAAGGTATACATATTAATTACGCAGACAAAATAATATAATAAAATATAGAACAATAGTAAATTGTGTCACAAGGGTACAACAGAAAGTCCTTGAACAGAAAAGTGCCACATTAATACCTCCTAGCAGGGAAATTTCTCATTCGCACATGTATTCTGGTACGACGTTTTTCAGTACATTTGGCCCTCCGAAGACCTGGATGCTTAGCCAAATTGCCAATCGCTAGCGCTTGGTAGCGTATCGTAGTTTTCCCTTTCTGTCACTCTTGCATATTAGTGGACAAAGACAGTTAGCTGCCTTTCGCTTACAATTGACGTTTAAGCGCTAGCGATTGGCAACTTGGCTAAGCACCCTGACGTAGAATGAACCACTTCTCGCACTAGCACGTAAAAAAGCGCCATACGTACTGAAAATAGTACATTACGACACAAGTGCGAAAAACATGAAATTCGAAACGAGTGGTGAAGTTTTAAAACACGACCGATAGGGAGAGTTTTTAATCGACACGAGTTACGAATTTCGTTTTTGCACGTGTCTCGTACGACGTTTTTTAGTACAGATGGCCCTCCGAAGTTTTGAATCTGACGTAAAATGACCCACTTCTCGCAATTTAGCCTAAAAAGTAAACCATCTGTACTAAAATAGTACATTACGACACGAGTGCGAAAAACATGAAATTCGAAACGAGTGGCGACGTTTTAAAACACTCCCGTGTTTTAAATCGACACGAAATTACGAATTTCGTTTTTGCACGCGTCTCGTACGGCGTTTTTTAGTGCAGATGGCCCTCCGAAGTTTTGGACCTGACGTAAAATGACACACTAGAACCTAAAAAAGGCACCATCTGTACTAAAAAATATGTTTCAGTACAGATGGCGCTTTTTTACGAAATCGAAATCTTCGGAGAGCCATAAGTACTGAAAAACGTCGTACGATACACGTGCGAAAACTAAATTCGTAACTCGTGTCGATTTAAAGCACTCACTTCGGTCGTGCTTAAATTTATCTCCTCTCGTTTCGAACTTCATTTTTTTCGCACTTGTAGCGTAATGTACTATTTTCCCCTATACGTAAAGTGGCGATGGATTTACTGCTAGCAATGTCAATATTAGGTGTTAAGTTAACTTTGGAAAACGAGAAGGGGGGGGGGGGGCGCAAATTTGGCACTTGCCCCGGGCGCCATTTACTCTAGCTACGCCCCTGGGCAACACTTCGTTGGTGGTTCGCGGTAGTGTCCGCTGAGCCAACGCTGATGGACGGCTGTATGGGGTTCCACGCGAGGCTCATTACGCACAACTAGGAACTAATTATAATTAAATATACTGGTCATTTATCTCTCTTTGCACAACTGAGTGCCCGAATGATACTGTTGCTGGTACTAGGCCAGGGGGGCATGATCTCTTAATACTATTCAGTTTAGGTTCTGCTTTAAAAATTTTGACAGTTAATCTACGGTAGGTACTGACACGGTATTTGTTAAATAAGTATTTTTTAAATGATATTTTATGAAATATTAATTAACCTGCTTATCATATGAATAACTCAGTCATTTGTAAAACGTAGAGTTGTAAAACATTTGTTTGCTTTTTGTCAGTAATCATTTCGCAAACGTACACTTAGCAACCAAAGACTAAGTGTACGTTAAGGTGCGTTCAAACCAAAAGAGCATTCGCTGTTCTATCCCCAGTTCTACGAAATCAACCACGTTTTGTGTAACGATCGAATTTCGTAAAGTGGGGGGTTAGAATAGCGAATGCTCTTTTGGTTTGAATGCACCTTTAGCGAAATGATTTTTAGTCAAACGATAGGAAATTTATAATTGCGTAAGTAGTTTATAGGTACTAAATAAGTAGCCCTCGATCAAGTTAGAGAGAAATTAGTTTTAAGTGCCCCGTTCTTGTTAAAGCTTTTTCCACTGGCGTCGTTAAAACCTTTTTATTTCTGATTTTGCCGATTCCTTGCCATCCGGTAATTAGAATAGCCGCTCCACTCTACTCATTCTTCTCTACATCCGGTGCTAGGTATACCAACATCCACTCAGACGTGCGTGCGCTATCAAGGAGGATCTGTGGTGGATATAACATTTGCTACTCCTTCTCTTGCGCGCAGAATTCAGGGATGGAAGGTGGAAGAAGACGTGGAGACCCTATCAGACCACCGCTATATTCGATTTGCTGTCTCGCCTCCTTCTGTTACGGTAAGGCCTAACACACGGCGCAGCAAATTTGTACGCTGGTCATGCACTCAAATGGATCGCGAGTCTGCCCGTGAAGCAGCGCTTGTGCAGCGCTGGGTGACCCCTAACGCGATGATAGAAGGGTTATCGGTAGATGAATTGGCCAATCATTTACGCGACTCTTTGGTGAAGGTATGTGACTCTGCCATGCCTAGAATTCGGAGGAGACCGGCTAGGCGACAGGTTTATTGGTGGTCGCAGGAGATTGGCGACCTACGAACAGACTGCAATAATGCTCGCAGAGCATACGTACGGTCCTGCAGGCGCAATGGTTCGGACCCTGCATGGCAAGAACACTTGCGAAGCGAATACTCTAGAAGACGAAAAGTCTTGCAGGCGGCAATTAGCCAGTCGAAGGCCCGAGCAAGAGAGGAGATCCTTGCTAGTTTAAGTCGCGACCCCTGGGGCCGCCCGTACAAGCAAGCGCGCAAAAAATTAGCAGCACAAGGTGCTCCAGCGACAGAGACTTTACCAGGGGAAGCTCTTGACAGAATAATGGGAGTGCTATTCCCTGCCTCGCAAGGACATGAGCCCCCCGTTATGGTACCCCCCCTCTCCTGTCGAAACGCACGATGAGACAGAGGTTCCGCCAATAAGAGATGGAGAAATGACGAAAGCTCTAGATCGGCTTCGTAAAAGACGGACTTCTCCGGGCCCAGATGGTGTACCAGGCCGTCTACTGTTTGTGGCTAGGGAAATCTGGGCGGACTGGCTCCAAAATCTATTTAATAAGTGCCTCCGTACTGGACAGTTCCCGAAGCAATGGAAAACGGGCAGGGTTTGTTTAATCCCCAAGGAAGGACGTCCCCTAGATCAAGCATCTGGATACAGGCCCATTGTTTTGCTCGACGAAGTAGGTAAATTGCTAGAAAAAATCTTAGCTGACCGCCTTGTTCGACACCTAGAGGAAGTGGGCCCAAACCTCTCTGATAGGCAGTTTGGCTTCCGGGCTGGCCGATCTACAGTTGATGCGTTAGATTATTTAAAAACGCTCTCAAAAGAGGCCACAAGACGTGGAAATGTAATGTTGGCGGTATCATTGGACGTAAATAATGCGTTCAACAGTCTACCTTTTGAAACCCTTAAGGCTGCGCTTCTTTATTTCAAAGTACCGACCTACTTGCAAAGGCTCTTGACCAACTACCTAGAGGATCGCTATGTAACGTGGGAGAATGGGAATGGCGAATTATTGCAACGACGGGTTGAACTTGGAGTCCCCCAGGGGTCTGTCCTAGGGCCGACATTGTGGAACATCGGGTTTGACTGGCTTCTCCGCTGCCCTGTATTGCCTGGAATGAATGTATTGGCATATGCTGACGACACTCTAATTGCGTGTGGAGGTCCCTCATATGAAGATGTAGCCAGAAGGGCAACCGTTGGGACCTCACTGGTAGTTGAGCGAATCCACCAGCTAGGACTCGAGGTGTCCCTACCAAAGACGGAAGTCCTTCTATTCCATGGCGCAAAAAGAGGACCTCCCCGCAATGCTGTAATTAGGGTGAATGATGAAGCCGTGGCAGTAAAGGCACAAATGAAATATCTGGGCCTCATTCTGGATGGACGTTGGCACTTCAAGAAACACTTTGCAAACCTTGCCCCTAGGCTGATGTCTACAGCTGCAGCCCTCAGCCGGCTTCTCCCTAATGTTGGCGAGCCTAATGCAACATGTCGGTTACTTTACACTCGGGTCCTGCGGAGTATGGTGTTATATGGTGCTCCCATATGGGTAGACGCCCTCTCAACCGAAAATAGAGCTTTACTCCGTAGGCCACAGAGGGCAATATCGTTGAGGGCAATTTGCGGGTATCGCACAGTATCATTTGCAGCGGCGACAATATTGGCGGCAGACCCCCCATGGGACTTACAAGCACAGATTCTTGCAGACGTTCACAGCTTCAAAGCTCGAAGAAGAGAAACGGTAGTGCAACCAGATGGCGAAGATGTCCAAAGTACTCGGGCATCAGCCCAAATAGAAACAGTTCGTCGATGGAGGGCAGAGCTTGATGCAGCCGTATATGGACGGATAACTGTAGGCGCAATCTTACCGCATTTAGAACGTTGGCTAGAAAGACGACAGGGCACACTGACGTTTCACATGGTGCAGATACTCACTGACCATGGCTGTTTTGGTAAGTACCTGCATCGCATAGGAAGAGAAGAATCCCCCGTGTGCCATGAGTGTGGTGCACCTGTGGACTCAGCAAGTCACACCCTTGAGGAGTGTCCCACATGGGAGGATCAGCGGGCCAGTCTTCGGGCCATCATTGGAGCAGATCTTTCGTTGCCGAGCGTTGTTAATACCATGCTTGACAGCGAGAGGGCATGGAAAGCGGTAGCCACCTTCAGCGACGAAATAATGACGCTAAAAGAGGCTGCAGAGCGAGCACGCGAGAATGACCCTAACGCGCATCCGCTCCGCCGGCGACGGGCTGGAGGCAGAGCCAGGCGCTATGCGCATTTGTTGCCTCCGCCGTAGTGGGCCACGCAGGGCCCAGAGGAGTCCCTGCGGGTAAAGGTCCATTGGACTGGAGTTGCCTGACCACCTGGCATCTCGCAATGCCTGCGGCCTTTCCGGGCCGACCGCCGGAGCGCATGCGGTCGAATGCTGATAGCGATCCCGCGGCGCTCCACCAAGAGGCGGAGCCGGCTTTCGTTGGTGGTTTTAGACGGTAGTCCACTAGTGGTTAGTCCGTCATAGCCCCCTGGTTTCCTCTGGACTAGGCGGCATGCATAAACGCATTTCCCCAACGTTAAAAAAAAAAAAAAAAGGTATACCAACATCCAACAATGGTCAACATTATATCATCATCATCTCAGCCATAAGACGTCCACTGCTGAACATAGGCCTCCTTTCTGGACCTCCACATGTACCGGTTAGATGCGACCTGCATCCAGCGTGTCCCGGCGACCTTCATAAGGTTGTCTGTCCCTCTTGTGGGTGGACGTCCTACGCTGCGTTTGCCTAGCCGTGGTCTCCACTCGAGCACTTTTCGACCCCATCGTCCATTGGCTCTGCGTGCAATGTGGCCTGCCCATTGCCACTTCAGCTTGCTAATCCGGAGGGCTATGTCATATATAGTAGATTTTTGTTTCTCTCTCTTGATAATGTCAGACGATTCGAAAATGATTATTAATAAGCTTACTTGAATAAAGAATAGTTTGACTTCGACTTATAACATTATTATTACCTACTATCAAAACAAATAACTCAACTAATCACCACCAGCCCATTCAACCATTTCTTGATGTCACCAATTAATTCCAACGAATGACAAATCGACGCCAGTGTTACCACACAGACGCATTGTGATCCACGGTGATCCATAACGCTGATCTATAGATCGTCGGGCTATAGATCAACTTGTGCGCAATCGGTAAATGTCATTTGACATGTCAAATGTATTGAGTCGATTTATAGGTTCAAATGTTGCCCGGAGATCAATAATGTGGTATGGGAAATATATGAAATATTTATTTAATAAAAATATGAAAGGATACCTTCTATTTTCCTCTTACCTCCCTGTTACACTTATGTATGGATTCGCAAGTGCAACACGTGGGTCGGATTTCAAACCTTCGCTTCGTACTGTCGGCATACTGATCCATTTGACATACAAAAACTGTTGTAAAGACGTTAATTACTAATCTCTATATCCTGTACTCGGGTTGATTACAAAAAAAATGTATCAAAAAAATCATGATCGTTTTCATTGTGAACGTTAAAAAATAAGACGAAATATTAATAATTATTTCTTAAACCCTGATGTGATTCGTTCGTAATTTATTAATTATTCATATTTTTTTATTAATAGTTCTGATAATTCGTGTAGTCCTAATACCTATAGGTTAAACATATACAAAAAAACACAATTTTATAGTAAATCGTTTTTATTACGAGAAGTGTTGTAATAAATGTTCAGCTGTCCATCTGTCCATCTCACTGTGACTGGATAATTTGAAAACATGCTAATATATTGAAGAACATTGATGCATCAATCAAAAAGCGTGTATCTACGAGTATTTTGTCTGCGTAATGTTTTGTTTTTAATTTTAAAGTTCGATATAATGTATGTTACAATAACTGCATAACATAGGTCAAATCAAGGTAGACTTTTTTGTGTTATTTTTTTTTAAGTTGTCCTACTACTTATACTTTTTTATAGTTAATTGAACATTTTTGTATGATTTCTACTTAGAATTTCGGGCTCTATTGATCTAGTAGGAGAAAAAAGTGTCCCAAGGCTTTAAGAGTTTAAGCGGGATGGACAGAAAGTGCGTTAAACTCACACCGCCAGCTCTACTAAATTTACCAGAAACCCTACCACCAGACATAAGTATATCGCGAAAAATCGTAAACTTCTAGCAACTGAACATATTGCGAAAGTACAAATCAAATTATTTATGAACTAAATATTTTGATTTGTACTTTTTAATTTTTCTCCAGTAGTCACACTACTTAATACTATATAAATTATAAATATTAGATGTCATATACCAAATAAAAACGACCAAGATCACCTATGTCCGAGGTGGGGATCGAACCCACGTACTCAGCTTTCGCGGCTGATGCCTGTACCCCTCGGCCACTCGGTCTTAGCAACCACCGGTCAAATTTCTCGGGTACATGCAATCCCTTACAAGGCTTCTAGCAACTGTCAGTCCAATTACGCTTCATTTTACGCGTCCAACCGGAGATCCTCAAAATATTTATATAAGTTAAGAAGGTAAGTACCTATATTTATGTACGTATATTTCGAACCAAGTTGAATTCAAGTAGATACCTAATGGATTCTTGTTTTGTTGAATTCGAATTGATCAGATAAGCAGCATTAAGGCCACCGGCGTAGACAATGATAATCCAGCTGTCATACAAGTAGAAGAATGTCGACATGTCTGAGGACTCCCGTGCCGCCCCCTTTGTTCATTTGCATCCATTTACAATATAAGCAGCTACTTCCATCGATGTACGGACTGACGAGTAGAGATCAGTATATCTCCCGAAGAGTTGCACCTAGTCAGCATTCAAATTCTGTAATATTTTTTATTGTGTACCAACTCTGATAGAATTGAATGTACCTTAGATTTAATTTAATCTACCTTTGTATGAAACGATTTTCGTTATTATGCAGTCATGACTAATTAATACTGTGATTTAAAAAATCATTCCCGTACTAGATTCTTCTAAAATAAAAATCCTATGAAAACAAATCATATCACGTATATTCATTAATGAATGACCTCTCGGCGTTTTGAACACTTTACAAAGTTTTTGGTCTACGGGTAACATATCGTCGGGGATAGTGCAATTACTGCGTAACTAACAAATTCAATTAGACTCAATTTGAGTGTCAATTGTTATTATACTTGAACTCTATCTGTTTTGGTAGTTACGCCGCACTAATCCCCGACGACATACGAGTATATCACGGTAGGTACCTAACGGAAGAAAATATTAGATTCATCTAATCATGTCCTCGTCAAGTCTCGTAGTAGGTATTCTCGTACAGATATATCTAAAAGTAAGCAGGCATAATTAGGAGCAGTAACATTTGTATACGAGTATATTCGTCTAATAGATCTTTTTATCTCGCTCGTCCTGATCAATCATCGCCAGCGCAATTAAATCAGATACGGTGATTGATAGCGTTGTTTTGACTATTATTATTGCATTGCATTACGATTAAATAGATATGTACAACCAGCAAAAAGTCCATTATGCACACCTACGATACCTACATTAAAGCTCGTATTATTGGCACTTTGGAACTAATGAAGTTATTAAATATTACTGGTATGTACTAATTGATAATAATCATGACTGATACCTACAAGTATCTACGCCATCTTTATACTCGTACGAGTTGCATGTACACACACATAGCAGAAAATATTTTAAATCCCAATTATGTACTTAGTACCTTAAAGATAGCCAAACGGTAAAAAGATAAAGAGTGCTAGGTGACTTTTGTTTCACTTTGATTTCTACTGATTAAAAGTTTGTTTAAGTACTGCTTAAAAATACAGTAAATCCGACCTACGAGTATTTATATTGATCTAGGCCACCAAGCCCCACTGGCCCAATTTCGAATTGCCAACTATCACGGGATTAACAGAACTAGCTAGGTACATATGTCTTTTGTCTTAAAGCTCATACATTTTAGACACTGCTCTTGGTTTAACCTCGTTTTAACGGCCCACCCGAGAACTTACAAGTGGGGCTAAGTTCTTTACCGTAAAGGTGCATTTAGATCCAACGAGTATTCACTCATTCTATCCCCCACTCTACGAAATTAGTTCCTTACTCAAAACGTGATTCGTCGAAATTCGTTGATTTTGTAGAGTGGGGGATATCGGATAGAATGAGCGAATGCTTGTTTGGTCTAAATGCACCTTAATACTTAGTTCACTCTTCATGCCTAAGTAACGTGGCTACAAATATCTAAAAATCTCCAACGATTCATCTGTGATATTCAGATCAACGCGCTCGAGGCACTCGCTCGCTCGGTATTCACCGCAAGTTTCCGTAAAAAGCCTATAATTAAAGCCATCAATCACCGGTCTGTCTATTCGGGCTATATACGCTGTAATTATGAAATGCATTAAAAAAATGTAGTACATTAAAGAGGTTTGATTCGGCGGCATGGTTCAGTACTATTTCCGGTCCATTAGCTACGTTTATCCACATTGTGTACTAATTATTTAAAAATAAACGTGTTAAACTTAAGGACTAACTAAGGATTATCAATTTAATGAGAATTCATGTACGTCGGCCGACTGTACTTTTTATCTTTTTTATACTTAGCCTCCGTAGTGATCCTGCCTATAAAGCTGGAGGTTCCGGGTTAGAATCCCGGCGAGGGCGTTATTTGTGTATTTATTTATGAACATTATTTGTTTCTTGATCATGGCCGTCTTAGAAATACGTTCGATTATTTCAATTGTCTATACGGTTTTTTCGTAACTTTGTAACAAGGTTGGGAAATTTTAAACATAATAATAACGAACTTTGAATTTCAATGTTAAAAATACAATTATTCGTTTAGTTGAAAAAGAAGAACCAAATGTTCCTAACAACGAAATTTAGTACCAATGCGAAGAAAAAATCGCTACGAGATTAATTATAATGACATGTTGCGGAACCCTAAACTATTGCTGGAAAATGACGAATTTAGTCGTCAAACTTCATTAGAGCGAACTTGCGTAAAACTGGTGTAATTGGACCTTATACATAATGCGGCTCATGAATACCTTGTAGGAGTTGTAGGTAGGTAATATACCTACTTATTACAATGCCTCTGAATGTTCGCTATGGTTTTTAGTACCTACGTATTCTAGTAGTTTTTCAGTAGGGATAGAAATTAGGTCACAGTCAATCAATTCACCCATATTTATTTCAGTACCTATACCTACTAGATACCTACCTTTTACTTGTTTCCATTAAACGTTTCAGACGATGAAGAATCTCTCTCTTCGTCTCCTGGGCAATTATTATTGCCATCAGATCGTAGAGACCAAGTTTACTATTTTCTTCTCACACTTATTCTAAATCTACGATTTTCGTTATCTGTGTTATCGCAGATTTTGTCATTTGTTACATTTTTGTGAGTAAAGAAGATTACAATTCATTACAAATTACATTTTGATGATGTACCTACTCGTCAAAGTCGTCAATACGTCAGAGTTAAGTTCTCAAATAATTTAAAGCTTTATTATGCCAGCATTTTACTTGTCACTAAAATCGATGCAATGTTAGCTTTCGTACGAGTATGTGAGTTTTCAATTTATCCCTGCTAATAACCCATTGGGATTATTCACCCTGTACAATAAGTTTGTACATATTTCAAATTGTGTCTACAAGCAAGCCTATGACTTACACTTCTACTATGTATGTACCTGGTTAAGTTCCAATAAGCGATACCAAAGCCTATTGGATAAAGGATATTGCTCAATTTCCCCTCGGACGCGTTCTTATTAGGAGTAGCCAGTTTGACAGGAAGTGTTTGACAGCTGTCATGGCGGTGCCATCAGTTATGACTAACGAAATTGAATGAACATCCTTCTTAGTCGGTGTAAAGTGTTGGAGCACGAATAGTTAATTGATTTTGAATAGATTTCAATCATATCAGAATGATATTAGTTAGAAGCTGGTTAATGCCGCATAAGGAAACTATTGGACCGTGTTGGATATGTCACTTCCGACAGAGATAATGATATAGTTTACATGATTTTAATTAAGTGTTAATTGTACAGGTAGCAGCTAGTTTTTGGCTTGTTTATTTACTTGGTCGAAATAACTGAAGCAAAAAATGTTATTGCTGCTAAAAGAACATGAAAATCATAGACCCTAATTTTAGTGACAAACGGGAATAATCGCGTACAAATGGTCAAATAATAATTCTCTGACATAAAATGTAACTTTATGAGATGAATTCCCGTGCTTAGATCGACACACAGCTTAACACGTTCGCCTCCGGCACTGTTTCACTAAGTGCTTATACTATGCCGATCGAAATGATCTGATAGAAATCCTATGCCAGTGACACGCATGTGTGACCGAAAAGACTGTATACTCCTATGCCGGCGACACAACACTTGTGTCAAAAACGTTCGTATTTCTATGCTACTGGCATAGGAGCGAGAACTTAATTAATGCTAGTGGCATAAGATTACTTTGATTACGTATGTGTGTCACTGGCATAGGAGTACAGTTTTTTCGGTCACATATGCGTGTCACCGGCGTCGAACGTGTTAAAGGGTGTTTCATTTTTGAAAATTGTGAAATTTTCTCTGACTTTGCTCACGCCCTAAATTTCTCTGATATAAAAATTATATATTTAAATTTTTTTGAGATTGGATAATGTTTAGAGTTTGCACACTTTTGAAAGTGGAGCCAAAGCCCCATACATTACGAAAAAAATTACATTATTATAAATTCATAAAAAATAATGAACCAACACTAAAATTACTCGGGAAACTAGATTCTATCGTCAAATATAAAAAAAAGATTTTATTCTTTAAGCACGTGTGTGAATTTACTATAACCTTAATATGGTATTATTTATAAAGTAACCTAGATCCCTTGTTTTTTACTTAATTTTAGGCCATAATTTGATGTTTACATATAGTACACTAATCTATTATAGTTATGAAACTAGTAAAACACTGGGAATTAGGTTTTCATAAAAGTGCCCTATAAATATTTTTTAGAATTTATACCTACTTCTAAAGAATAAGTTCTCATTTTTAATATATGACATTAAATTCGACTTTTCCATTCTTTTTTAGTGTTGGTTCATTATATTTGATTAATTTATAACAAAGTAATTTTTTTCGTAATGTATAGGGCTTTAGCTTTTACTTTCAAAAGTGTGCAACCTTTAAACGTTGTCCAAACTCAATAAAATTTTATATATATCATTTTTATACCAGAGAAACTGAAATGAATGAGAAAAGTCAGGGAAAATATCACAATTTTTTTATGCCCATACAAAAGTGAAACACCCTATGTTAAGGTGGATTTAGACCAAACGAGCTAATGCTCCTTCTATCCCCCACTCAACGAAATCAACGAATTTCGACGAATCACGTTTTGTGTAACGAAGGAATTTCGTAGAGTGGGGGATAGAATGAGCATTCGCACGTTTGGTCTAAATCCACCTTTAGAGGGTAAAAAAACACTTATCAGCGTAAGGTCATATGATCACAATACAAAGTGTGTGTACTGTGTAACAAAGTATTAGGTACACAGTGGGTCCACTACTGTAGCCATAACATGAGCTGACGCTACGTTATTTTAACGCGCGTTTACTTTCTACTGCGTACTATCTATCCCACTCGTACTTTCGTATTGGCGCGAAGCGAACTAGCCGAATATAATGTAAAGGCGCATTAATAACGCCGCGGCATCGGCAGCACATGGTACGGCTACAGGGTGCTTAGCCAAGATGCCAATCGCTAGCGATTAGTAGCGTAACGTAGTTTTCCCTCTCTGTCACTCTTTCATATTAGTGCGACAAAGACAGTTAGCTGCGATTAACGATGAAGCGCTAGCGATTGGCGACTTGGCTAAGCACCCTGGCCTGTTTAAACTTTTTCATCATACTTACTGTCTAAGCGCGCCATTGCTTGCATGCATAGCGGGAGTAATAGAAAAGTGAAATTCCTTAGGGCATAATAGAAATGTCAGTACGTCATTTAATAATATTTTGTCTTAATTTTTTTTTTGTCGGCATGTATGCATCACGGTCGGTAACTCGAACTACGGCGTCGCACTTCTAACGCTCTCGTTAGTAATTCCGTACTTACCTCCCTTGACGCACAATGTACCTACTATTAAAGCGATTGACGAATAGACGACGGCTACAAGCGCAAGCCTTGACGTGTATTCCCGTTTCTTGCATCAACTCAGGCGAGTTTACCGTTACATTAAGCTGTAGCGGATATGTTTTGGGGTATCCTAGGCGGGAAAAGGACGCAGTAGCTTATAAGCGCTTGAACTTAAGCTCCACTGATTCTACTCCACACGAAAACTCATATAAACATTTGCATTCTAATACAGGGTGATTGGAAGACCGATGCAAAGCTTTAAGGTGAAGTAAGTATAGACCATTTAGAAACATTTAAGCCATGGTTGTCTTTGACGAAGTCTATTTTTTTTATTAATTTGCTGGTGTTGGTTCGTTACTTTTTCTAACTCAGGTTCTCAATTTTCTCCCTCAAATTAGTTTTTTAGTTCTAATTTCAATAACTGGTGAGTTTGAACAAGAAAATCATTTTTATTATTTTTTTCGTCATCAGGATCATGAACTTCAAACGTTGAAAAAAATCTTATGAAATTTAACCTTTGATTATGTTTTGTTAGATTGTTTACACTTTACTTTAATGAAATGAAATAAAAAAGTGTACCTACATTTATCACTTGCTCAAATATTAGCAGTTAATTTAAACTTTGGAAATTTTGGCCAAAAGTTTATGAAAAAAAAATAGTCGGAAATCGTTAAAGACAACAATGGCTTTTCTAAATAGTCTATACTTACTTCACCTTAAAGCTTCGCATTGGTCTTCCAATCACCCTGTCTGTAGGTAACTACCCCCGTGCATCATATATTCTATGACTGACGCTCCAGTCAGCCTTATTTTCATGGGCTGAGCCAACATATTGTCATGTACCTATTATCGAATCGCAATAAAGTCAAAACCTATTATCAAACTATCTTAGTTTCATGGCACAGCTGTAAGCTATTAGATTATATCTCCATCGACCTACAAAGCGTGTCACGTATCGACTGCCTATATTACTGGCCTCGTATTTTCTTCACATATTTCTTTCTATTATGAACTTTATAATGCACCGAATAAAGACTGTATCGATATATATAGGGACAAAGAAAATATGAGACATCTTGGTAAACAGTTTTATTTTTTTGATAAACTGAACCAGCATCTGAAAGCTTTCGTACAAAATTAACGAAAAACATAAACAATCCAATGTTTAACCGGCCCCTTAATTATTTTTCTTATGCGTCCTCGAACGCTTCCCATTAAGTTTTGGACAACTGTTTTTGACACCATTCTGGAAGCTCTTACCCAATCTTTTTTAATACTGTCAGTTGAATTTGATGCTGTGAATTTTGCCTTAAGCTTTTGCTTCATTATAGCCCAATACTGCTGAATGGGACGAACTTCAGGGCAGTTTGGTGGATCCATATCTTTTTCACTAATGGAACGCCGTTTGTTTTCATCTACTCTATGGTTTTCTTAGCGTAGTGGCAGGATGCCAGGTCGGGCCAAAACACTGTACCTTCTTTATGCTTACGGATCATGGGTAAAACACGTTCCTGTAGACATTCTTTGATGTAAGTAACCGTGTTCATAGTTGAAGTCGTAATAAATGGCCTTGACTTCACCACACATTTGCAAATAGTTTGCCATACCATGACCTTAGAACCAAACTTTTCCACATGAATTGACGTAACGGATTCTTCGAGTTCCTGTCCTTTGAGTTTAATGTAAAATTGGGGGCCCGGCAGTGTCTTGTAGTCCAACTTTACGTAGGTTTCGTCAGCTTTAATAATGCCCTGTTTTTTCTTTGTTAACACGATATTATACAGTTTGCGAAGCCTTGATTTTACTGAAGCAGCTTGTTTTGGGCAACGTTTGGGCTTTTTTGTTTTAGATATGTCTTTAAGTTATAGTATATCTTAGCCGTTTGGATAGTTCCGATTGAAGTTTCCAATGTTTTCGCTAAGTCTCTGCTGCACAGACTGGAATTGATCTCGAAACATTTCACTATTTCTAGGTACATTTTTGAGTTATACGTACCAACGTGTCTGCCTTTTTTAGACTTATCGTCGAATAACAACTCACTGCCATATTTTTTAATAGTATTGTATACAGCTGAACGACTACCATTTTCAAGTTTTGCCAATTTTCTTATGGTAATGCCGTTTTCGCGAACGTATTTGTCCACAATTATTTTTCTTTGCTCGGCGGAAAGCCCTCTAATTTTCAGGGTTTTTGAAAAATTGGACGTCAATTGTTTTAAAATACAAATAATACTATTTGAGCAGACAGACGGAGAAAAAAAAAGCCGTGCTCAAAAGTTAAATGTTATTATAGCAGTGGACTTAAGTTGTCCTTATACTTATCAATACAGTCTTTAGCAGTTCTTTTACAATTAAGCGTTTAAAGGAGATGCGATGTTAGTGAAGTTACCGTGTGACATGTAATGTATGCTCGCTAGTCCTCGAGTAGGTATCAGCATTGCCTCATGACAAACGAGAGTGGATGTAGGTCGCTGGGTCTATGATTATAGTGGAGCACACATTAGCCTATAGACTGATGTGATAAAGTACTTAGCTGAGTGCCCATGAACTTTTGCCGTGACATACTCGTACAATGTCAACCCTGTCCTGAAACCTACGCCGCAAGGTGGCAATATAGTTTTCATAAGATCGAGTATTGTGTGAGTAACATACATTCGCATGTTACACCATACATACCTACATAATTATATGTAATCCGAAGCCCGATTTATCCTTTAAAAACATATACATTTATACATATACTTCAGAGTATCCTTATCAGCAATTATTAGCCTCATTATAAAAAAAACTGTAAGACAGAATTGAGAAATTCAGGATCAAAAGCTTAAAAAAAGAATTTAGTACCGATGACAGAAAAATTGTATGAAAATAGAGAAACGTGAAAAATTTAGTTACGACTGAATGGTTTAATATGCTTGAATTCAGGGAGTAACTATGTAAATACATATAATAATGGAGTTTAAGAATAAAAGACAATGTCTGACTTCAGCAAAATTATTACCCGCTGTTTTTTGTTACGGTAATGTATCTACTTTCGTAATATGTGCTTTAAATTCCTTCAAGGTATGCACATAAATCCTATTAACTACATTATATTATATAGATATAGGTACTCGAATGACATATCTGGGTCAGTCAGCAAACGCCTGGCCATTGGTCGGTGTGCCGTCCGGGGCGGCCAATGGTCATAGCTCAGCCAATGCCAGCTGACACGCGTGACAGGTGACAGGTCAAACAAGTAACTATTTAAATCACTATATCGATTTTTCACTAGGTAAATATTTACTAGACCCGGTATTAGTTCGCATGAAAATCTGCTTCATTACTTACGAATTGCGTACAACGCGGTATACAGTACTTACAATATGTAGGTAGTAAGCTAATCACTATCAGTCATTCGAATGTATTGTAACAAAGGATACTTTTTATATACAACAGACATCATAAAGAGTAAAAACCGACTAAGACTATGTCGCGCCATGCTCAGTTTAGTGTTACTCTTCCATCGTACGAGCCCCGATGCATATGTTCTCGTCCAGTTAGACAGTTTTTCGAGATTATCCGTTCGAAAAGTTCATCCGGGGGAAAAGGTTTAGAGACAAAACCTTCACTATTCAATAGTAGTACTAAAGTAGTTTCTTTGAGTATAAAATATTTAGACTTAATAAATCAGAATAAAAAAAAAACTATTTTACGAGAGTTATTTTTTTAAATTTTTTCCACAATTTTTAATTTTGTAAATAATCAATGAATGTAATATTAAAGACGACATGGTACACCTGATGCACTGCGAATTTTGCTTCAAGCTTATAAGCGCGGAATTACGGTGGTGAACGAAAATATAATTTAGACACTGGTTTGTTAAAATCGATTTATTAAACAACAAAAGCGTACTTCACATTGTTGTGTCTCTTGAAATGTAGTACATTAACCATGACTTACGTTCATACAATTTATCATTAGCATAATATGATCATTTTTGAAATATTCAAAAAAATTAAAAATGTTTCGAACTAGACGAACTCCACTGCATCGGGGCTCGTATAATAAAATAAAAATAAGTCAATTTTAAAACGAATACCAACATTAGACAGACCTAATTAGTAAAAGGTACAATCTTCGCAGGGCTGTAATCATTTCGCCGAGAGGTAATGACTATTTTGCAATTATTCACAAACGGAAAAAAAATATCCTCACTTCCACAATTATTAAATTTTTTTGGATTATTGATTCAAAAATTAGCGATTATTTCAGAAACTAAATATGCACTTTAAGAATTCAGACGATTTTATAAACCGACTTTACAATGCCACCACATATCGTAGGGCGGAAACGAAAATAATTATGCCTAGGTATGCCCATTTTACGGGGATCAATAGTACCTACTTTAAAAGATGATTTTCATATAGGTGTACGTACTGCAAATAGGTATGAAAATTGGAAAGAACATGAGTTTTACTAATTTCCATGACCATAATATTTGACGCTATAGGCACGGTACCTAGTGTACCTACGCGTCTAATATTCAAAATATAATGGTCGTATATGACATGATAACTTTTTTATTTCAAATAACGGCCCCCATGCATTTTCTTTAAATGGAAACTTCTAAAGAAATGCTAACACACACATTGGTCTGCAACTCTGCACTTATATATTTATGAATCCATATTTACTATCTAAAAGGGATCATGTCTCATTTCAAGTTAACATTATCTATAAATCTCAGCCCATTAAAAATGACTATACCCATTTAAACCTGATATCACGAGAGCCGCGCGTCAACGTTTTTGCCGGGGCTATAGTCCATCAACGCCACACCACTCAATCTAAAGTAACGAATTCGCTTTTTGTCCTGCTCGCACCAAAAAGTGTGGATGAATAATGTATGATCGGCGCGTGTGTGGAGCGCTCAGGCGCGGGATCTGTAACTGATAATGGTCTAGATATTTTAGGTACCGTAAAACTACTCAACTATAGTTCAAAAGCTCCCAACTATGGTCCAAAACTAAGTCAAATATCTTCGATTTCGTTAAATTATTATATTATTGACGCAGTTGTTACACAAAGTCTCCTCATTAATGATTAAAAAACTTAGATAAAACTAAAGTAAAAGATTTCCATTGATGCTTAATTACGAGTTGAACGTGTGGACCATAGTTGTAGTACTGGACCACAAAACAGAAAAAAACATTATTTTTGTTCTGTGTACTGGACTATAGCTGTAATGGTTTTACGGTAGGTATATAATCTAAAATATCTAGATCATTCTCAGTTACTGTTAACATTAGGTAACTTAACTGCTAAAATAGGTTTCGAAAGTAAATGTAAATGAGTCAATCACTTTTTTATGTCACTGATTGCTATGGTAACGTTCTACGGGGACCCTTAAAATAACGTTTTAGAGTATTAACATTTACAAAATTTTGGATTTTTTGACAATTACGTGGCCTGTCAAACTATTTATGTTAAGTAGTCAGAGATCTGACAAATGTGCGTTATTGTTCGCAATAATATGGACATGACTCCAAAATTGATTGAATAATTATTAATTTAATCGTTTTCAGTAAATTTTTTTTTTTTTTTTATGTTGGCACAACAAAGTGGCTCCACTCCACCTGATCGTAAGTGAAAAGTAGAGCCCAAATCGCGGCGGCAACGAACAGGAGACAATCAGTAACCTGTTAGTTGCCACCGCCTTGCTGGCAAAATTACCTTTTTGACACCGGTAACTATGAAAACGGTTTACTAATGTTTGGCAAATAATTTTTCCCAAAGTATCACATCGCAAACTATTTTTCCCAAATTTTCATTTGGCAAAAATTCAATTGTCAAAACAACTTATCGCAATTTTACAGTTAGCAAGCCTTTTTGTTGGCAAGCGATTGTTTAGCAAAGAATCACTTGGCCGTTTTTATTTTCCCAAAATATTTTTTGGCAAATGCATCGTTTGGCGTAACATACTAATCCCAAAATATTGTATGGCATACGATTAATACCGCATATACAATATTACATCGCAACCAATTTTTGGCATAAAGTCATTTCGCCGAAAGATCATATTCCAATTGAATCTTATGAAATCTTATGTTTATGCTTTTTTTTTTAATAAAAGCTCACACGGGGTTTGAAAGGGAAGTCGTTCCTTCCCGCTACCGACCGAGTCTACCAACGATTACGATGAACTTTCAGTATGGGACCAACATCGAAAGCGTACATGGAAAATTGACTTTTCCATACTATTGAAACTGATGAGGGAACGCAATGCCGAGGGAATAACAAAACAGTCGGTTCTGGCACTCGCCGGCCGCTGCCGCGGCACGCTCGCTTCGCTCGCTCGGCTCGTGCGCTGTATGGTCACAGTTTCACCTAACACTCCTCCTCGCTTCGCTCGTCGTCGTACCTAACGGTGGCTCTGGGATAGTTTTTTTATGAAAATGAAAATAAAAATATAGTTGTTTTATCCGTGGCTATGTGTACCAATAAAAAATATGAATAGTGATCATTATGATGGATTTTATTTTCTTACTTCATTCATTATGATACCAATTATTCATGAAATACGTTTTTTGTTCCAGGCAAGTTCAAGCCAAGGGTTGTGCAAAAAGTACGAAATTCCTGTATAGACCTACGAACTTTAAAATAATATTATCATTTGCCAGGCTTTTGCTATAAGTAGAGCTTGCGAAGTATCAAATTTGGTAATTTTTTTTTTGGATTTTAACTTATGACAAAATGAAACATTTGCTTAATAAGCATTTGCTTAATAAAATCTTGACGAAGTGAAACTTTGCAAAATAATAATTTGACCAAATGAATAAAATGAGAAATGTAACTTTGCTAAAGATTTGTTTGGGAAATGAGACTATTGCGATAAGTTATTTGGGAAGTCATATTTGGGAAACATAATTTGCCAAATGGCAGTACACCTATGAAAACCTTTGTGAATAGACCCCTCAAAACTTCGAAATCAAATTTCAAGAAATTTATTAGTTTATTTATTAATTCAATCAAATTTGGTGCCATGTCCATATTATTGCGAACAATGACGCACATTTGTCCGATCCCTGATGATCATAGAGCATGCAGGATACTTTATTCTAGCAAACTATGCAACTGTTGTCCCCTGGATGATGTGACAGAGTAACAACAAAAAAAGTGATAGACCCAAATGTTAAAGTACGAGTAAATACATTATAAAGGTCTCTGCCCACTAGACCGTAGCATACCATGACCGTAGCATGAACGTATCAGACAAAAAAATATTCTTTGTATGGAAAAGTATGAGACTATGCCCACTAGGCCGTTCCGTCGCCGGCCAACACCGTCGCGTGCCATGCACGGACCGGCAAGAATTGTCGGCGAGAATATTTTGTCGGTCCTGACACGCTACGTGCATGGCACGCGACGTTGCCGGTACGGTGTGCGCAGGCGGCGAAACGGTGAGCATACGGGTTCTATTTACATTTTTGTATTGTATTTACAATGTTTATCCAAAACTCTCCAAATTTTTCACTTTTGATAGTGACTAATAATTTTGTTATGGCGAGACAACGGAAACAATATAACCAGCATCGCTATTTTCTGAAAAAAAAACTTACTTAATTGATTGTAAACCCGCAAACCGAAGATTTTCATCGAGATTGAAAAATATTACTTCGTTTTTTACAAACAAAATAATTAAAAGAAATGTCAATTTTGAAACAGTCATATTAACTTAACGAATTTATCCAGATAGATTGCACATGCACAATTTGTTTCTTTTTTTACATGGTAAGAACCATGCTTTTGATGTGGCTTTCTAAAATATTTTTTTTTGGTTTTAAATTTTTATTACAATATATACACAAAATCGATATCTTTTTTTTTTCAAAAAACCTATGCTCTTTAGTAGCTGCTTTATTGTTATTTAAAATTATTAGAAGATGTAAAAATAATCAAACAAAACCAGTACTTGACGGAGTCACATTGAGAATCATGACCAGAACATATGTACTCTCATAATATAGACAATATATTTACCAATTCCAAGAAGTTTTAGTTTAATAGCATAGATTACACTTATCAGTGTCTAGGTTACCTATACAATGATAAGTGTAATTTAATACTATAATAATATTAATAAACACATTCCGCCATATAAATGTATAAGTAGCATAACTGACGATTCGAAAGTGCTTGTTGAAAGCCTACTCAATAAATAATTTTTGACTTTGACTTGACTCAGTAACAACTCTAGTAGGTACTTCAATGGATTTCGATCGCAGATTACGATGTCTGCTCAGAAAAGTAGGTGTAGAAATAAACTCCTAGGAAAATACTAGCACAGCGATAGTAGTCTAAAGGGCGCGAAAACAATTTGCAACTGATAAAACTGTGACAATGGAACGATAACGACGGATATGAATCGCTCATACTACGGGGATGATACGTAATTGCGACGCGGATGATACGTGGTTGCGACGCGGATGCATCGGTCACTAAACGGGCTTAGCACGGACATGAAACGATGTACACACATTATAGTGGGCATAGTAGTCCGTGTCGTCTCACATTCCGTGTCTGATACGTTCATGCTACGGTCATGGTATGCTACGGTCTAGTGGGCAGAGAGTGCAGAGACCTTAAACATGCAATATTTCTTTTACATGGAAGCAAATTTCTTATCTTCTTCTTCTGGTTCCTCTTCTAACGAAGGTTGGACAACATCATGGCTCTTTTAACTTTGTTGACTGCATTACGGAATAATCCACGAGTGTTAGAACCATCAGTCACGAAGATTTCTCAACCAAGAGTACCTTCTTGGACCGGCGCTCCTACCCTACCCCCACGAATCTTCCCTTGAAGTATTAGCCGGAGGATCTCGTATTTGGGGCTCCGCATGATATGCCCGAAATTGGTATTATATTTTTCCTTTTGACTTTCTTTTATTATTATTAAAACTAATTCCATATGTTAAGATTGAACAGGAAATTATCATAAAGCGTTCGCGCAAAGTAGGAAACTTAATCAGCAATTTAACTGCCTTTTTTAGAACTGCTCAGAAATAATGTGTATCAAGGTTGATTAATAAAACCGGCCAAGAGCATGTCGGGTCATGCTCAGTGTAGGGTTCCGTAGTTATTCAAAAACGGCTGAGCCGATTATTTTCCAAATAGTTTTATTTTAAAGTATTTTATAAGCCCACTATTCATGATTTTTTTCATATTTTTTAAACCTACCGATCAAAAGTTAGACCCTCCCCCCCTAAGTTTTCTTTGCTGTTGTTGAACATTGTTGTATCACGGTCGGCAAGCGGAATACTAACTCGAGTCATTAAAAGCCCTCCGCCCACGGCGTCGGGCTTCTAACACTCTCGTTAGTAGTAAAATACCGTACAACCTTCCTAGATGCACAATGTACTACTTATTCTTAAATTGTTTCGATTACAACAAAGGTAGCAATAGATTTAATAAATAACATTGTGTGATATTCTTAATGACAGTAATAAATGAGGGACCTTAAAATTGCAATGAACAAAAACATCTACCACAAAATAAATTTGAAAACCGTACAAAATTAACTTTCAAAGGTAGTGAGTGCATAGTGGGCAATAATAATAATCATGCAGGCAATTTCAAGTTTCATTTCATTAAGTTTTTTAGGGTTCCACTTCATTTCCGGAGTCACATTTTTCACCTAAGTACATTTGCAATAAGAACGGACATGGACATATTCATGCGACAAACATTAAATTGCAAGCATTTACAATACACGGTAACATATAGTATAGGTTAGAGAGGGGTTACCTAGTTGAGCAGTCGGGTAAGTTGAGAAACTTAAATATCTTGGAAACTATACACGCTAGGCTAGGACATCAAATTGCAAAAAGAGAGGTCTAGTCCTAGTCCTAGTCTAGTACTAGTTTTAAAAAACAATCCGTATTATGCTGCGGCTACGGCATTAAACAATCTTTTAAAAGAAGCTGAGTTAATAATAAATAAATACATTTCAAAATTATACATATTTAAATTATTTACCATTGACGGTAGATGTTTTTGAGTTTAAAATGGATTTACACAAGAAGGCGACGCAATTTAAGTGCAACAAATAATAAAAAGTGATAATTTATTTTGAAGATCAATAGAACATTGAATACTGTTGCCACGGTGTTTTTTTGTATTCGTAGTAGTGACAACCCTGACGCACATTTGCTACAGATTTGCCGGTTCGATTACGGGGTATGCTTGTCACAAGTTACCATAAGTCAGGATATCTGCCGTATTAATTAACGTTTGAAATCCACAAACGGTTTTAGTAGGTACATATATTATAGTAGTTGTGTAGTTTTAACCGACTCACACTTGGCTCGTTTTTGGCAGACCATATAAATGTTAAACCGTCAATGAACACAACACGACCAGTGACCATCCTTGCGCAAACGCAACCCATTCAAATCGATCCCATTCACTTTCGCGAATCAAATCGAAACCTGCATGCTTACGAAATGTTATAAAATAGACATTTTATGATGTGAAGTTGATTAAAGTAGAGTTTCCTGTACGCCCGTATTTCTGCGTATACGTGCGTGATTTTACTGCATTAGTTTGGCTCTCGGACAGATATTTATGTATATCAATATCTTATCAAGTAGGTAGTAGTTATTACCTACAGAAAATCGTAGTAGAATGATACCTTACTCATCTAAACTGATAGATCTGTACATACAAGATTATATGGGTATTTCTCCACTATTTGGAAATTTTAAACAGTCTCCTGTCAACTTTGATTCCAAATTATAGTGAATTCAACAGTAAAATTGGTTTTGTATCACAACCACATCGCTTTTTATTATACCTTTCAATGTACAATGTTATAATTTAGTTTTATTTTAGTCATATGATTACGACTATATCAAATCGTTCTAAAATATGAAATCAAATGGCTTATTATTTTTATGCACCTAAGAGGTTTTCTCAAAAATTGTATTTACTTAATACGAAAGTAAGAGCAGTCATTAACTTTCGTAGGTATTTTGTTATCAATTTATAATTAAAATTAAATATTAAATTCCTATAAATAATATAGCTAAAGGTTAAACTCACGTGTATTCAATCACTACGAGCGACATGTGTCGGATTTTGGAGAGCCTAGGGTCTCCATTTATCAGGCAACCGAAGCCAGAGCTATTTGTATCATAATGATGTAGCAATAACATATAAGCATATAACATATCAGCAGCTAATTAATACTACACAGGTAGTTCAAACAGTAAATCTTGACTTGAGTCATAAAATTCTTGAATAACTCTTCATAATAAGTGTCTGAGGAAGCTCCAACCAATTTCTTCCATTAGATTTAAGGTTTAATTAAAAAGACCCGTATCACTAAATACATATACTATGCTATGCTTCAATCTTTAAAACTACACAAGGGATTTTGAAGTCGTTTTTTTATATGCGTTTAAGAGGAAGGTTCAGGTTAGTATCAGTATTGTACCTTTTCGAAGCCGGGGCGAACTAGTAGAGTAAAAAACAGGTGCAACAAAACTTTGACTGGAATTTACATGGTATATCTACAAGGGGCAATTAGAAGCTTTAAATCTGCCATGCCGGATCATCCATTACCGGATAACGGATACTTACCTACAACAAAAATTCCCCACAACATGAATACCTACATAAGTATAATAAACAGTCAGTAGCAACTAAATAATATGATTTTCGAATGTGAAAAATGCAGTGGACGCGTGCGTTACTTCACATTGCAATGATTGACGTCACATCTTCTTGTAATTTCGCCTCATAAAAAATGATGAGTGGTACTTGACGGCTCTTACAAGGCACAAATACAGCAGTTGCCGTCCTTATTAGGTGATATTGTCAATAATATGCCGTTTGCGAAAGAACCGGATATTTTGAGATACTTTTGAGCAATAAAAATGAAGGTAGTCAATTGTAATGCGAGATTGTAAAGAAACGTTCTTGATAAGATTGATGTAAATTGAGAGATAATATTTTTGATAATACAATCAAATCCGAATGATTCTTTTTACATGCTAAAATCCTGCTTTTAATAGCCTCCTTATGATACATTTCCGTTTACAGAGATACTTATATTGGGTATGTCAATGTCTGTTGCATATTTAGGAAGAAGGCAAATATCGTAGGAACAATGTTTACATCGCAATATCTATAGGTCTTACTTGCCATTTAAACCTACTAAAATTAATAGCACAGTTTATACTCCATTTCAAATACCATGGCCCGATGTCACATAAAACTTTGCAGTGGCATCGGGTCTTGGTATTTGAAATGGAGTATACGAATTGGAGCCCGTTCTAGAACTGTGTCGAAGTGATAAATCAAACTGTAAGGTAAGAAATCTCTCACTAGTTACTGTATACTCGTTATTTTGACGTGGTTCTTTGAGTGGCCGAGCTAGGGTTCTCATTGTTGGAGTGTAGGTACATCCAATACTCTCAATGACAAGCTTCATTATTTCAAGCACTGTCATAAAAGACATCCCAATATTCAACATTTCCTTCGTATCATAGAATACTAACTACTAAGCGCGTGTGTTGTTCGATCTTTGAGCACTGATGTATCGTTAAGATAAAGATCTATCTCATAATTTTAACAACATTCCTAGAAATATTATGACATTATCACACGTAAAACTAATAAATGATTTAAATGTATACGACAAGTTACACAAACGCGTCGCAACGTATTAGAACCGATATTTTTCGGGCACGTACCATTAAACACAATTTATTACCGCACTGACCTCAACGAGTTCGGGTTCACGTTAATAGTTAATTTGAAAGTAATACCAGCATATATCAAAACTACAGTAAAATTATGAGAACAGTAGCCGTATCTTGAGCTGTCGCGGCGTTTACCGTACAGGGACCGTATTAACGTACAGGGATCGGAACCGGTATTTTACAAATACCTCGAAATGGCCCAATATTTTTAAATTATGACACCAGGCCCCAATTTCACCACATTGACAAATGCTACAATTGTAAATTTACTGTTTCTGCTATCTGGGCGTCTATAGGCTACAGTTACCGCTTACCATCGGAAGGGCCGTGCGTTTGTTTGCCACCAACATAAAATTTAGTGCCGTAACCTTAATAAATCAGCAGTAAATAACTACTTTTTTGCGAAGCAAAATTACAATTGTCACAAAAAACACGACAATTGTAGCGAAATTCCGACATATGCCGAACCTCATGTCAAGATTGAATGAGAATTGTACTAAACCTTGCGACAATTGTCACGGGATTCGGAAAATAAAAAGTAGTTTATTAACGATTTAAAAACGTTATTAGAAATAATTTTATGTTGGTGGCGAACAAGCACATGGACCATCCGATAGTAAGCGGTAGCCGTAGCCTACGGAGGCCTGTGACGTCAGTAACAGTGATATTTTACAATTGTCACACTTGTAATTATGGTGAAATAGGCCACTGACCGACAACATCGTCTACTCCTGATGATGCCTCGTAGAGAGGCGAAACACGTGTCGAGTATAGTGTTATTGGTGGTGGTTTGTTATAGTTATTTGCGTATTTATTTTTGCGGCGGGAGGGTGGGAAAATTAATTGCATGTAAAAAATACGCAAGTAATTATAGCGGGTTCCACTAATTAACTACACGTTCTGTATCGCGGAAGAGCAAAGCAATATTGTTCATCCTTTAATATGGACTTCCGCAAAGTAACGCCTGATTCAATTTATATTTTTAAATGTTTATATTCTTTATGTACTGCTCAATATTTTATGTAATTTACAATATTATATTTTCAAATTACTCCATTAACTCACAATTTATGTACCGAAGAACGAAAAAGAACGAAAAGGAACCGTTTTTTTTGTATGGAGAAAATAACGGTACCGGTCCCTGTTAACGTGCAGTTACTTTCGTGCGTACGTACGAGCGGGAGGGTTAGACATAGATAGCCGTACCATGAGTTGGCAAGTAACGTAAAGCAGGCCTTCGCAATCACTCCAAAACAAAGTGCGAGTGTGATAGAATGCTTTGCCATTGAGTAACAATTATTTTAACAATTAACATTTATCCTAGAATGCAAACGTCAAATCGTGTTAGGCAATTTTTTTTTTTTTATACCACGTCGGTGGCAAACAAGCATACGGCCCGCCTGATGGAAAGCAGTCACCGTAGCCTATGGGCGCTTGCAACCCCAGGGGTGTCACATGCGCGTTGCCGACCCAATAAGAACTTGTACACTCCTCTTTTGAAGAACCCCATACTGTAGTCCAACGGGAAAACCTCGGCAGGGAGCTCATTCCACAGACGGACCGTCCGCGGGAGGAAGTTCCTCTGAAACCGCACGGTGCGCGACCATTTAGGTTGCAAGGTGTGAGGATGAGCGCCCAGTCGGTAGAGCTAGATATAGCGAAGGCGTTCGATCGGGTCTGGCATAGGGGCCTTTTGTCGAAGTTGCCATCTTATGGACTGCCCGAGGGATTATGCAGATGGATTGCTAGCTTTTTGTCCGGCAGACGCATTCGTGCCGTAGTAGACGGTAGCTGCTCTGATAGCATGGACATAAACGCTGGCGTCCCGCAAGGCTCTGTGCTATCCTCAACGCTGTTCCTTCTGCATATCAATGACATGTTGTCTATCGGCGACCTCCATTGCTATGCGGATGACAGTACTGGGGATACTTTTTACACAGGCCGTGCTAATATCCCTCGCTCTGTGGTACTGGAAAGTCGCGGAAAACTTGTGTCTGACATCGAGAACACTTTATCTAGAGTCTCGTTATGGGGTCGGGATAACCTAGTCAGGTTCAACCCCACAAAGACACAAGTTTGCGCGTTTACCGCTAAAAAAACCCCATTTACTGTGGCTCCAAAGTTCCAAGACACAGCTCTTACCATGTCAGGGAGTATTGGGATCCTTGGAGTCGACATTTCCAACGACGTCCAATTCCGATGTCACCTAGAGGGAAAAGCTACGCTGGCATCCAAAAAGCTCGGGGTGCTCAATAAAGCGAGGGGATACTTTACTCCGGGGCAAAGACTTCTGTTATATAAGTCGCAAGTCAGACCCCATATGGAGTATTGCTGTCACCTCTGGGCAGGAGCACCTGTATACCAGCTTGCACCCTTTGACTCGGTTCAGAGACGAGCTGTCCGAATAGTCGACGATCCCAGACTCACAGGCGGTATTGAACCCTTAAGTCTAAGGAGAGACTTCGCCTCCTTATGTGTGTTCTATCGTCTGTACAATGGGTTGTGCTCTGAAGAACTGTTCGACATGCCAACGTCCACATGATGCCAACGTCCACTTTTCATCATCGCACCGCTCGCCACCGACTGGGCGCTCATCCTCACACCGCAATTCAAGAACTTAGGTTACTTATGCTTATATTTTTTGATAGGCAGAATATAAATTAATTAGGGATACGAGTAATAGAGGTCGCTGTCGCAGCATAGAATTTATTGAATCAGACAGTGTCTTTTTGACATTACTGTTTTCGATTAAGTTTTGACAATAGTACGTTACGATACAAGTGCGAAAAAAATGAAGTTCGAAACGAGTGGAGTGCTATAAATCGACACGAGTTACGTATTTCGTTTTCGCACGTGTATCGTACGACGTTTTTCAGTACATATGGCCCTCCGAAGATTTCGACCCGACGTAAAATGAAGCACTTCTCGCACTAGCGCGTAAAAAAAGCCATCTGTATTGAAATAGTATATTTCGATGCAAATGCAATAAAAATTTTTTCGACGAGGGTGAAAGTTGGAGCCCGATGGCCGAGTGAAACGAGGGCGACAATCACCCGAGTTTAAAAGAAGCTTTTACACGTGTATCGAACGACTTTTTTCATAAAAAGTGCCTTAAAAAGAGAAATTAACGCAGTTAACTTTTCCGCACTAGTTAGGAAAAGGTATATTTTAGGTAGGTATTTACTATGGATTTGAACTTTTCCTTGCTGACTTTTATATGTCAGCACTTTTATAAAATAGGCTTTTACCTTTTAGCACGCTAACAAATGAAGTATTCCGTGGACGAGTATGAAACGAAAAAATGTTAACATTTTATTGTCTTTACATATCGTGAAACACGTTGTACAGTTATTTTTACGTTAATAGTAATAAATAATAAATATCAGTAATTCTAATTAGTAATCTATGTGAATTCAGGGTTTAAGTTGGTGGTAAGACCTGTATTCTGAAAGTGCGTGATTTAAGGAATAATGGAAGTTTTTAGGTTTGTTTACATTTTTTAGTTTTCTACTAGCGTAAAGGAATACGACTAAGTACGTATGTACGAAAACGTAGGAAACTCACAAAATTGCCACGCTGTTCTTAATCTGGCGACTGTGCAATCACAGAGCTTAATGTGATTAACAGACGGATTTCCGTTGACGCTCATTATTTCGTTGCTGCGGTTTAGGCGCTAATGCGACATAGCGTAACTTACATACAAACATTACAAACATGATTTCGAAATGTTTAATAAGGTCAAACTTAAAATTCACGAAACAGAAGTAATATTAATATTGCGTGGTATCTGACTTTTTTATTGATGTATTCTGTGAGTAGGTATTTTTTGTTATTTTGTGCAATGTGTTAGTACGAGGTACCAAAAAATAATTTGAAATTCTTTTATACGGGGTGTTTTTCTCCATATGCTATAACTTTAAGGAAAGCTTATTTAGGTCAAATACAATTAATTTCTCTAAGAAACTTGTGTTTTAACTCTTACTGTTAATGAGTTATTAAAAAAATAAATTTAAAGACTGAACAAGTGTATTGCAACCTTTATTAAGTACATTCTAATGTTACTTATTTTGGCATGTGCCGTCAGTCACCTGAGATTAACTTCTATTTTATTCTTAAGGTTCTCTCACGCTTACCATTTCATTTATTATGTATTAAAACAAAAAAAAATATCGAATTTTCCAAAAGCCATTACGAGACAACTTCTATTAATATCCCAAGTAACCTGTTTAATTTAACGCAAATCGAAACGAACAACCTGTATAAGATTTTATAGAGGATGTGTAACTCAATTAGATAGTCGCCATCAGGTAGGCCTTTATCGTTATGACAATAAAGGCGTGTTCAGATATTATTGGATGCTCCAGGCGACACGATATATCTCATGGCGACTGTATAGGGAGTGTATCTTTTGTTGTAGGCATCATTTTGAATAGTACCTTTAAGCCGCCGTGAATTTTCCATCGTGCGTGCCCGTGACGCCACCACCAATACAAAAGCTTTTGATTGGGACAATTTTTTACATCATTTAAACCAAATCAGACCAGGGTCGCGTTTTATAAGGCTACAATTTACAATTTCGCTGTTTGCCTCTCTAACGCACGTACATATTGGCTAGAGAGAGAGGCAAACAGCGAAATTGTAAATTGTAACTTTATAAAACGCGACCCTGTCATTGTCTTATTTATCAGATTCTGGTGAAGTGATATATCAGAATACGGCGGATAAAAGGTTAATGTTTTCATCAGACATCAGTCACGATGGTATGGACAAAATTCTGCTAGGGACTTCCAATAGATTTATTGATAGGTAAATTATTATTTCTTATGACAGTATATCTTATCGATTAATTTAATACGAGACGGAAATCCCTAGTTAATTGACGTTATTGCCACCGCAACTTCTACGTCTGGTTATCATTGAAAATCACTACTCAAACAAACGTCAAAAATAAGTATGCAGCTTCTTACCTCATCCTGAAAAGCCTTGTGCAGAGAATCCTTACTATATTTCTGGTCTCCTTGCCTCAGGATCCCGGAACATTGCTTCAGAAGTGACAATCGCATCCTCTCTTTCGCGCTCTCCTCTTCCATAAAGGACATGCGATGTCCGTTCCGTGGAACCCCCAGCAAGTCCTTCGAATCTCCCTTTTCTCCGCCATTTTGTATTTTTACTTCCAAAGGTTTTATTCCGTTACTTTCAGTTTTCACGACATCCGTCTTATCTACAGTTATCGTAATTTTTTCAGCTACTTTTTCTTCATCCTGTTTTGTAGTATTATTTGTGGTTAAAGTTTCCGGTATTCTTTCTTTGTCTTCCTTTATAGTTGAGTTTTCGTTTAGGTTATCATTAGATTCCATGTTTTTTTCGGTCTTTAGGGCTAATTTATTATTATCATTTTTGAACGAGTTTCAATATCACTGTGTACCTGTTGGTATATTGATACGCTTAGTTTTTTGGAGGGATTCCAAAGTCCAAATTTTGACTTATGAGTAAAAGAAAAACACTTAACATAAATCACGTTGAGAATCTTTAAAAAATATATTTAATTGTTAATTGCTGAAATGAAATCTCTTTTTATCATAAAGTCGTCAATCCAAATTAAAATACATAGCCTAAATAGGTAGCGATATGTTATTTTATTTGTGTTATTATTTGTCATTACGTATAAAGCATAATTTAATAGCAAATTTATACAGGCTGAAATCTAAGCCGAAATAGGTATGTATACTTCTATCAATTAGACGCTTCGCTCGATTCTCAATAAAAACAGACAAGACTTTTTCTGTTTTAAAAAACTTTTTCCTAATTTACTTTCATATTACAACGTATTAGCAGCAATATTAATTATGAAGAAGAGTGTTGGGCTATCGTGTTGAGAGTTGACTGGGTCAGAGATTGAACTACAGGTAGTATGATGGTCCTGCGTTTACAGTTCGCTTACTTGTTAGAACAAAACGGCAACAACGATTAAATACGGGAACATAATTTCATTAGCCTACAGATAAGAAACGCTGCTACCTCCCACAACAATTATTAGCAAATTATTATCCCAAGAGTACGAAAATCGTGAACTGTGTTCATAATGCTCGAATGAAGTCAACGGAACCATAAATTTACTCAAGTACCTATAGTCACTTAAGCACTCGCAAATTCTAAAAACTAACATCGATAAAGTAATGGTGATAAATCAGTCAATTAACGTAACCCGGTGAAAGTCTCAATTGAACGAATAAATCTAATCAAGACTACAGTTTCACTTTTTATAGCAAAGCTAGTTTTAAATGCGTGCGCGCAAACTCTCAATATTGCGATTCAACAGCTTTTGAGGCGGTTAATTGGTTGTTGAAAGGTGGCGAGCAACACAAACAAGTAAAGTTCCCAAAGATAAGTATGTATGGGCATTTTGCAATAATATTATATCATTCTTTTTATCAAATCCTTAGCCTTTTATTACTCATTCAATAATTTTTGTACTCGGAATTACCTACGAGCTTTTCGGTAATAAATTGGTTACAAAGTGGAAAAATAGCCTTGGAATTTTCTCATATTAGGATCGAAATGGCTCCTGTCGTGGTTATATGTAGGAAAATTTATAAATTTACCGAACGCTTTAGAAAAACTATCGTTTACTTTTTTCTAGCGAAAATGACCAAAGCAGTGTTTGTTGTCTAGGGATTTTATTTTTATAAGTAGGTCAATTTAGTTAATTTGGCATGTTCTTTAGAAGTATTAGAAGCCTATTTGGAGTTCTATAGCCAATGTGGCTAATCCTTATAGGTAGTTAATTAAGCTTTTCCGCATAACCTCAAACTTTAATGAGCGCCAGCAATTCGAGAGGTGTCACATGTGCATAAACAATATCTGCAGTAAAAATATTGTATTTTTTTTATCCATTAATAATAAAAGGTATTACTGTATCTTACAGCGATTCCTTTGCATACCTTCAAGATCACGCGTATATGCTTATAATTACAATGTGGTTTACCATATAAGCTTATAAAAGCTTATTAATAACAGTCACGGAAATAGGCGGCATAACAATGCGGAGTGGTTCCGCGATGTCACGACTGCCACCTGCGGCCAGTTATGATAATCGAATAGCTGAGAGTATTACATGAATGTGTATTCGCTGTCAACCGGATTTGAGGGAATTCTCGTATTCGTTGTAAAATGTAACGCCATGGTATAATTTAGATTTAATTCGCCAACACAGATCCTATAATTACCTATTGTTTAATTTGTATATGACGTTTTATCGGCATGTGAGCTTTTCTTGAAAATTAGAAATGGTATACCTACTGATTATGAGCTAAACCTTAAACAAAATTAAGCTGTAAAATGAAATTGTAGAATTAATTTTCTAATAAAGGTTGAATAAAATGATGAATAATGAATATCGAGTAAACCTCTTCAAATTCTCAATACGAGTAATACCTATCTAATGTTTGACCACCTAATACGTATTTGGTGTGGTTTATTTTTATGTAGGGGTAGGTATAATATAAATTTGACAAGAAGTTAATTAGGTATTACCTAATTGAAATGTGAACGTTAAACTAGATTTGTCTAATTCTTACTACGGTTTTAAGCCATTTTGGAATTGAAGTATTATGATTTTCTAATATTTGCTCTCAGTATTTAATAACTTTTGATAGGGAATATCTACCTAATATTTGATGTCTTCTTATTTCAGCCGCTGGATCCATTTATTTTTAGGTACATTCGGAAAAACGAAATTAAATGTTATAAAAGATTTTATTTTATTTTAACTTCATTCAGTTTTTCCGTATTTTTTTAAACCTTGAGATGTTTACTTAATCTTTTCTTACGCTGAGGTTGTGGTAAAAGCTTCTTAGAATATAAACAAAGTGAGAACGCAATTGTCAAAATGGCGAAACAGGATAAATATGACACCTATATAAAGCTTTAAAAAAAAAAATCTACGGTTAATTGTGCTCGGTTTGGAAATCAAATAAAAAAATTAAAGCAAGCACCTATATAAAATAGTACCTACCTACCCTATTTACCTACATGCATAGACATGTATCTCGCCTTGTAAATACAACCTTAAACAAAGCCTAATAATATTTTATTTTAATATCATCAACTGAAGATACATAACACTTTTGCCATCGAATGTGCGATGGCTCAACAAAAAACGTTGTCCTTTAGTTTAATTGCTGAGCCGATTCTGATGAGGCTTTTTACAATGTGTTTTTGTGTTATTAAGCTTTAATTAAGAGTGCTGGGTACACAATAAGTGGTAAAGGTTTTTTCACCCGGAGTGCTTTTTGCAACACTAAAGTTCGTTATGAAATTAAGTACCTACCTAATGCATTGATATTGATGGACCCTAAACATTTCAATAAATGAGAATTACTGGCATATTAATTAGGATTTGCTAAAAACGGGTTATTTTATTATTT
The DNA here is from genome assembly GCA_025490895.1 of Thaumatotibia leucotreta. Classification (NCBI taxonomy): domain Eukaryota; kingdom Metazoa; phylum Arthropoda; class Insecta; order Lepidoptera; family Tortricidae; genus Thaumatotibia; species Thaumatotibia leucotreta. The sequence goes on from JALPQI010007370.1 coordinate 45,704, forward strand.
AAAAACTCAAAAATACTGAACAGGTTACAAGATTTCAATAGGTAGTTATTTTATAAATGAACATGTCGGAAAGTTGCCAATAAGACAAGCTGCTTAAGCTGGTACGTACAGTCGCCATTAGATAATAATATATCGAAGCTCTAATGTCATGGCGTTAGAGTACCTATAAGCCCACTTTTCATGATATATTTCATATTTTTTGGACCTACGGATCAAAAGTTAGGGGGACATTTTTTTTATCTCCGAAAATATTGTCTGTAGAAAAAATCTTTATTTTCATACTCTTATTCTTTTTAAAAGACATATTCAATGATATCCCACACTATAGGATTACAGCAAATAAAAAAAATCATCCCCGCTTCACCAGTTGGGGAGGTACCCGAAAAAAAATTGTTTCTAGTTTTTATTGTACCACTTTGTTGGCATGATTAATAGGTATGTATACCTGTACCAAATTGCAGATTTCTAGTATTAACGGTCGCTGAGCTATGCTCCGGACAGACGGACAGACGTACAGACGGACATGGCGAAACTATAAGGGTTCCGTTTTTGCCATTTTGGCTACGGAACTCTAAAAACTGGCCAAGAGCATGTCGGGCCGACAGCCATATAAAATATGTTGTATTTTTAATAATGTAAGTGTAGCAAAAACATGAATAGAATAATACGCCATATGTAAGTATCTCAACGTGACCACGACCGCTCTGCCAAGAGCGAAACAACAGAGAAGAAGAAGAAGAATGTAAGTATCAGCCTTATATTCTGGAGACCTTATTGAATTTTCATTTTCATTATGTTAAACCTTTTTAGGGTTCCCTAGTAAACTAGGAATCCTTATAGTTTCGCCATGTTCGTCTGTTCGTCTGTCTGTTCGCAGCATAGCTCAATGGCCTTTGCAATTTGGTACAGGCATACATATTAATCACATCGACAAAGTGGTGGAATAAAAAGTAGAAAAAATATTTTTCGGGCAGCTACCCAAATAGTAAAGTGCGGATGATTTTTTTATCTTTCTGTAATAGTATAGTGTGGAGTATCTTTGAACAGATAAAAAAGAATATGGCACGTTTCATAAAGATTAATGGTCTCAAAAGAAATTTTTTTTCGTTGATTCAGGGGTCCAAAAAATATGAAAAAATCATGAATAATTGGCTTATATGTAGAATATTTTGAAATAAAACTATTTCGAACATAAACGGCCCAGCGGTTTTTAAATAACTAAGGAACCCTACAATGCGGATAGTTTGTACGCTAAGATGTACTTATGTGCAACAGGTAAGTACAGTTTAAATAAATACTTACGAGTATAAACACAAAACTGGGTAATGAAAGGTCAATTATTATTTTTAAAATCGAATGGCTGATTGGTCTTTATTGTTTGTTTATTTTTTGTAAATGTTGATTCTACGAGTAAGCACACAGTAAAGTGGTTTTCAAAGTGTTTACAGTGATTCAATTATTTAAATTGACTTGATTACTTACTTACTTATTAAAGTCACGTTCATTGAGCTTATTTGTATTAGTCAGAATTATCCTGCATGACATAGTAAGTACGATTTAAGAGTTATTTGTTAATAATTTATGTATTTTTTTTAAATAATTAATGATATAACTAGATGACTATTTAAACAATACTTTTGAAAATGAAATCAATGTAACAGAATCAAATATACCTACTGAAAGATAGGTACTATCTATTTACCGTCCCTTTATTTAGTTACCTGCTATTAACAAAAAAAATAATAATAACGATTATAACTTTCCGTTATTTACTTTCAATGGATGCATAAGTACTAATTACGTCACGGAAAAGTAGTGAAAGTAAAATAAAATATGCGACTTTATCATAAAAAGAGATTTCTAAACCAAATAGCCAATAATGTATCACTATTTATCACTTAATAATGTCTTTATTTTCGACCACTCCACCCTTATTAGGTTCACATGCACTGAATAGTGTAAGCTGTCACTTTCAACCC
>JALPQI010007371.1:0-55392 GCA_025490895.1 Thaumatotibia leucotreta
GGAATTGTTTTATTCAAACAGCAACACCAAAATCAAATGTCAATGTCCCATTGACACTGACATTTGACTGAATAAAGTGTCAAAACAAATCAAGAAAAGCGCAAAACGCAGTGTCATGCGGCTTTTAAGTTTCTAAATTAAAAAATATTCCTTAAACCGGTATTAAAGTTTGTATAAATTAAGATGAATCAAAGCAACATTTGGAAATTCTTTGACTGTGGAGATTTGAAGGGATTTACATTGATTATCCCGAGTGTTGCAGTAGGAAATGTGGGGCAACTTGCTTGTGACTTGCTAATTTCCTCTTTAAATATGAAAAAAATAGCATCCGTTTATAGCCCTGCTCTTATCCCAGTCGCCGGTTATGATCCATACGACTTGAAATCAGGCAAACTTTCAAGCAGTTGTGAAGTTTACAAATGTGATGGAAGAAAATTGATTATTCTACAGCTAAGAGCACCTCTTGTTTTTGAATACGCACAGAACTTCCTTGAAGATGTTGTGAACCAATTCAAAGTTAAGCAAATTAACGATTTTATTGTGCTAACTAGCAGTTTTGCACATGAAAGAAAGCACATTATGACTTCTCCATTTAGATATTTGTCAAATGAGAGTTCACTATACAAAGAGAACATAAATTCTTTAAATTGGTTGGTGCACGAGTCATTGGGCAATGAAGTGAAGATTTATGGAGGTGGTTTTGCAACTCAAATATTAAAAATTTGTAAAGAGCAAGGTGTACCTTGTCTAATTATTTACAAGTACTGTTCAGAAGGAGACAATATACCTGATGCCTATGAAATGGTTAACTATTTAAATGGTCTTCTTGAATTTTATAGTGAAAATACTGATTTGATGTCAGAATTGAAACAACCTGTATCATGGAAGCTTCTGTTTGGCCGACCACCACCTAGAGATATCTACTAATAAAAATATTTTTTTGAACAGTATTATATCATTCACTTATTCTTATAGTTTGGGAAATATTGTTTGAACGACTCTTATCTTACTTACAACCTTTTTTACATCATTAACAAAAGAAAAGTGCTAGACTGCTGATTGTCTAGGTAGGTGTTAACGCAAAACAAAAGGTAAGTAAGATAACAGTCGGTCAAATAATATTTCCTGAACTTTACCTCTTCCCATAATACCAGAGAAAGGACACATTAACTTTGTGTGAATAGTCAGTGATAAATATGTTAATCTTTTTATTAATATGTGAGTACCTTTACAAGCTTTAAAGCTGTTGGTAACATAAGCTGCAGTTATAAATCAAATGGCATAAAATTATTCTATGCCAAATTATTTATAGCTGCAGCTCAGATACCTGCCTTTCAAATGGAGTTCTGCTTGTAGCTTTGTAAAGTGTAGTGTAGTGTGTGTATGCAGTTTGCATCATAACAATTTTTATATTGTCTTAGCACAAATTTTAACACGAGTAACTTTTATAGTATACTTTTGTGGCATTGTGATGGCATTAAGAATGCATTTGTCATCACCCATGTCTTCCTGTGGGTGTTGTAATAGTCGATTAAGGGATTAAAGTATTTATAAAATAATAAATAATAATAAATAAATAATTTTTTTTTTATTAAAACTCATTACAAATACAATGATATAACTTATCGACTAAACTTATTAAAAGAACAAAGGTTACATGGTGCCTGATCTAGGGTAAACCCTGTGTTTCAGGCAAACAATCAGTATCACATTAAATAATCTACAAAAAAAGAAACATGAAAATATAAGGTGCATCTTAAGTCTTAATTATCAAGTACAATTATTTAGAAACTATATGTATAAGTATGATAAATAAACTATAGTACATTATCGTAAATGGAAACAAAACTTATTTTAACAACAAACGGTTAATAACTCCTCTGTATCCTCGTATGACATATCTAGTAAGGCATCCCGGAGTGCTTTTCTACACGTGGCATGGTTGAGCGGATATAAATTAAGCTTTTCATTCAGCCTGTTGTAAAGAAATGGCCCAAGAAAAACAAAGAACCTTGAAGAAAATGCGTGTTTCTTATGAATATATTTTGGGCAAACCATATGTTTACGCCTTTTATTAGTACGGTTAAGGTCGTAAGGGATTGCGGTGTGCTGTTTTAAAACTGTGCCCATTATAAATAGCTGTCGAACTGTTAACACCTCACATGACTTATAAAGGAGAGTCGTTGAGTAAAGATAAGGACGGGAGGTAGAGACCTTGAGTATTGCTCTTTGTGCTCTTTCTAATTTTAGTAGTGTAGTTTTAGCCGAACCACCCCATGATGTTATGCAGTAAGTCAATACAGATTGACATAGTGCCAGATAAACCTGCTTTATTAAGTATGCATCCGCAATCGCACGCAGCCTTTTGAAAACAATTATTAACTTCCGTACTCGGCTGCATAACGCTTCCACATGATTCTTAAAGGAGAGACATTCATCCAGTATAACTCCTAAGTACTTTATTATGTTAGTATTAGTAATATTTGGACAATTACACCTATTTTTGGAGGGGTCCTTGCAATAGTGTGCATAGAGCGTAGTTTGATATTCTGCCGCCATATTTGAGTTTCGCATAGAGAACTTTACATAATTTGTTTTATCAGAGTTTAGTGTTAGTAGGTGTTGTTGAAGCCACTTGTTTACAATATTAAAACCTCGTTGTGCATATTCGTAGACTTCTTTTGCTGATTTTGCGGAAAAAAGTAGGACAGTGTCATCGGCATAGGTAATTATTTTGCCGCTATCCATTTTTAGATTACAAAGGTCGTTAATGTAAATTAAAAATAGAGTGGGTCCTAAAATACTACCTTGTGGGACCCCAAAAGAGGTGTTTTTCAGATCCGAACTCACAACATTGTCAATTTTTATGCACTGCGTACGATCGTCTAGGTAGTTTGCAAACAATTTAAGCTGGGAACCTCTAATACCTATCGCTTCGAGCTTGCGCAATAGGATAGGTCTGGAGACGGTGTCAAAAGCTCTAGCCAGGTCCAGAAATATTCCTATTGTATGGTTACCCTTGTCCAGTTCCTGAACTACGTAGTCAGTCAATTCATGTACAGCGTCTGCAGTTGACAGTTTGGACCTAAAACCAAACTGGGCCTTTGACAAAATACTCTGTTTATCAAGATATTGAACAAGTCTGTTATTCATAATTTTTTCTAATATTTTTGATATCGATGGTAGAAGTGAAATGGGTCTGTAATTTGATATTTGGTCTTTTTTACCTGACTTGTGAATAGGAACTATGACAGCTTTTTTCAGACATTTAGGGAAAATTCCTTGAGATAGACACTTTTGAAAAATGTGCGTGAGAGGTGGAACCAGGATGCGTCTAAATTGTTTTAGAATGTTATTTGATATACCATCCCAACCCACTGCGGAACCGTTCTTAAGGCCCATAATAATTCTCTCTATTTCTGCTTCATTAGTGTTTAACAGCACAAATGATTTTAATGTATTGTTAGTCGTAAACGTGCTGTGGTCGGGTACAGGGGAATTTATTTTGACTGTTTCAGCCAGGTTTTTGCCTATGTTTACGAAGAAATTATTTGCACTATCTGCATCTGCTGATTGTGTAGACGTAGATCGCAACAAACCGGAAGAAGATTCCCTTTGTTTTGCTGTGTATGTCGCCTGTTTAATGTACTTCCACACTACTTTCCGTTTGTTCCTGCCTTTTGTAGCTGCTCTTTTTCGTAGCAGTTTTTAATTTTTTTAAGCAAGTTATTACAAAAATTACGGTATCTCTTGTATGACGATTGTATTATAATATTTCCTGGATTTGATTTAGCCTTAAAGTGTAATTTATCTCTATGTCTCATACATCTAATAAGACCGGGCGTGATCCACGGCTTGATGTTATAAAATTTGTTACTAACACGTGTTTTTATTGTGTTGTCAAATATTGCCTGTTGCACATTTTTAATCAGGTACGACATACTCTCATCGGCGTCAGCAAAATTATAAACTGGGTCAAAATCAATATTACATAAATCTTCTTCAAGTTTGTTTACATTTAATTTAGTTATTGTTTTCGTGCGTGCAGTATACGGAAATTTGCGAAACAAGGTCAATAGGGCGGCGCTGTGATCTGTTACTGAGGAATTGGTTACAAGTGCATGTGCTGGGAGACTTGATTTGAGCATGATGTGGTCCAAACAGGAGCCACTTTGGTGCGTGGGAAGTGAGTGTGCGGGTAATAGTCCATGAAAGGCGCATAGGTTTAGGTAGCACTGACTCGTATAATCGGTGTTATCGTGTGCGATGTTAATGTTAATATCACCTATCAAGATTATGTTTTTATATGATGCTAAGTTTAGTAAAGTCTCGCTTAAAGAATCAGTAAAATTATTAATATTTTTAAAAGATGGAGGTCTGTACACAGCAAAAATTGCTACGTCTGGCTCAATTTTAATCAGAAGCCGATTGCAGTCTAACATATTTGGTTCCTCAACAGAAATCTTCAGAATACTTTTTGCGTAAACCACTAATCCGTCGTTTTGATTATAATTGAGCTGATTGGTGTATGTAATATAACCCGGCATGTTAGGAAGGTTGCTATTTTTATTTAGCCAACATTCTGTTAGAATTATGATATCACAATGTATACCAAGCCGTTGCAGAAAAACAGTAAAATTGTCAAAATTTTTAGCTATACTACGTATGTTTTGTGTTAGTATGGTTAGTGGATTACGGCCAGGGTAAACATATTGCTTGCAGTCTTCAACTTCGCAAAATTTGGACTCTGATACAGAAAAGTTATCTATATCAGACAGTAAACAGTGAGTCATAGGTACCAGAAAAACTGGGGTGCTGCTAAGATAATTAAAAATAGGGCGCTCTTAGGCGCCTTCATAGTCGATAGAATTTATGTACCTTTTTTCGGCTAATTTCCTAGCTGGACACTCAGGATCGCCAGTCTCGTGGTCACATGGCTTTTTATAATGAAAGCAGGTTGCACATTTTGGTGGCTCGGTTTTCTTCGTGCAGTCCTTTACCGCATGTCCTTCGCAGCCACAGTGACCGCAGGTGTTGACCTCCGCCTTACACGACTTTGCCGCGTGCCCGTATTGCTGACATTTGTAGCACCTCGTCACCAAAGTGAAATCCCTAACAGGGCACGAAGACCAGTTCACAAAGACTCTATCTTTCGATATTAACGTCTTACGTATCAGAGCAGGGACTTCGATGACGTAGTTGCATGTGTCAGCGTCCTTCTTTCCTGACTTGTGGCTTAGTCTAGTTAATGTTAGGAACTTATCTAAAGACAGATTCTCTATTTTGTCGGCAAGGTTTTGTTTGTAAATGCACTTTAAAACTTCCGTTTCCTGCATGGCCGCTGGTACGCCAATGACAACAATTCTGGGTTTACGTTTTTGAGGCTCATCTACTGTAAGTCCAGAGGTAGTCAGTTGAGACGACTGTTTCAGCTTCAAAATATCGTCCTTAGAATCGGTACTTATAACTACCCCACCGTTCCTGATCTTGCGCAGTCCTCTGACGTGTAACTTCATTTCATCGGGCTTAATAATTTTTTGGACAAGAGATTTCGTCTCCTCACTCGATTTCTGCTTATCCGTGGGATAAATTGCTATAGCGCTAATATTAGTGGGCTGAATGAACTTAGTATTATTTTTCTTAATTATTTCGGCAAAGCTAGTCGGTACTGGGCTGGGTTTCGTAGATTCTTCTATGCATTGTTTAAGCTCTTGAATGCGCAGCGAAAGGTCAAATTTCTCTTGTAGAGACTGCAGTGAATGGTAGTTCACGATAGCTTTCTGTTTTAGTGACTGGTATTCTACTGCCAATTTCGATGTGGAATGACCCACTTTACGGCATAAAGCACTCACTCTCCCTTTTTGCTCTGAGTTTAATTTACCTTCGGAAGATATAGTGCAGATCTCATTTAAATATTGTTCAATGGATGTCATCCAGCCTTGTATTTCTGATGTCGAAATTACCTTTGGAGGCTCCTCTTCCTGTTGCGCGGGCGTCGGCTCGGGCGCAGGCTCGGGCGCAGGCCGCGGCGCGGGCGTGGGTGGAGGGCTGCGGCGCATGAGCACGCTCCGGTTAAACGGGCTGTTTTCACCAGACATTTCACTTACTTCAAGATAACTAAATGTCACTAAACATTGTAATAAATAACGCTTGACTCAGCAATTGCGTTGACACAAATTTTTGCTTCCGTCTAATATAAGTATAGAGCTATTTTGCAGATTTATAATTTTGTTGAAAGACACGTCCGCTCTCAATGACGACCGAGATGTTAATGATGATGATGTGCAGCAATATTATCATAGTTAAAAAAATACTACTGTGACCACCAATCTGCTTGCCCAGCGTCATGGCATAATGGGCAAATAACCTCCTAATGCATCCATGATGTACAGTTAATAGGAAAGGTCTGTAGGTCTATTCAGCAATGGACTGAGATGGGCTGGGATGATATTATACAGGGTGTTTTTTTTCGACCGTTCAAATTCTACGTAGTGAATGTGTAGGTCATACTGACCAACTTTTACTATGGGGACAAAGTCGAAATCGCGAAAAAAAAATCAGCTGTTTCATACATTTCGGCCGGCGTAATGCCGCCAATTTGTATGAAACAGCTGATTTTTTTTTCGCGATTTCGACTTTGTGCCCATAGTAAAAGTTGGTGAGTATGACCTACACATTCACTACGTAGAATTTAAACGGTCGAAAAAAAAACACCCCGTACATAATAGGTAAATACTTACAATTAGTTCTTGCTTTAGTCAAATTAATTACTTTTTAGTGGTTTTTTTTGTGGGTATAATAATTTAGATAACACATAGAAAAAATGTTTTTGGTAGTTGTACCATACTATAAGAAGGGTCCACGGAAAAAACATGTCCAGTGCTTAAAAAAATCCGGGCAAATTCACACCTTATTCTTTTAAAAGTAAGGTGGTTTTTCCTTCTGTAATTTGAATTGACTAGACTAGACATGTTCTTTCCGTGGACCCTTCACACCCTTCACATGGTATTAATAATTTGGTGGTTGCTTAATTAGACAAATCATCATCATCATTATCATCATCATCATCATCATCATCATCATCATCATCGTCGTCATTATCATATCAGCCCGAAAGACGTGCACTGCTGAACATAGGCTGTGAGGTCAGGGCCAGTGGTGTCCACGTTGCGTTCAGTGACGTCGGGACCGGTGGCGGCCACTGACGTCGGAACCGATGGCGTCCCCGTCACGTCACAGCCAGCGACGTCAGGCCCGGTGGCACCAACAAGTGCGTGATTATGACATAATTCGAATTTTTGACGAACGGTACAGATACAACCTGGGTCGCGTTTTATAAAGTTACAATTTACAATTTCGCTGTTTGCCTCTCTTGCTAGCCAATATGTGAGTGCGTTAGAGAGGCAAACAGCGAAATTGTAAATTGTAACTTTATAAAACGCGACCCTGCTGCAGATATGTAGCTGTAAATTTCTCCTTCGACGTCACACTTTGAAGTTATCGTGCCTAGGTAGCAGGATTTGGGCTGATGCGCCCACTGAGTCTAATGACCAGTGTCTGATGACTGGGTATGTCCAGTGACATCACTTTAGTCTTTTTGATACCTACTGATCCTGAGCCCAAATCTGCAATTTGACTCGTTGTTGCATATCCTTCCAGGGACTCGGTCACCAAGCACGAATCGTCTCTCTCTAGCATACTTATCAGTATAATTATTCCGACTACAGCAAAACAATTTAACGCCTAGACCAGAGTGGGTGGTAGACAGACCGCCACCATGTCTAACCCCGCACGTAACGGGAAATAAGCCTGATTGTTCGACGTCGATATCAGCACTCCATATCGTCATGTTACCCTCCCCTCATCTCAAGGTAGAAGAGGGGATATGGTATCATATTATAAACAAAAGTCAAATGTTATGGAAAGTCCGCCATATTTGTTTACATTTTTTTGACGAATGACACAACTGACGAATCGTACGTATAAGTAGGTATACGGACTCGTGTCGTGGATGGCCGAACAGCTTGTGGGTATGCGCATCTTTACCTCTGGTACGAAGGTAATAAAGGCATGAAAAAGCGTGACATAGAGCCGTTGCGATGTGCGCAGCAGGCACCAGTGAGCACGGAAAAAATGCCGGATTTTGAACGCTATCAAACTCAAATGTCCACAATGTTCGCAAACATTCTTCCCTAAGATCGGCTATATCAGCCACTCGCGAGCTCACCAGCGGCAGCCGGAGTTGATACCAGTCGCTGTAGCCGAAGTCGGCCGTAGAGTTATTACATAACATGATGCAACAAGGACAATAATATATAACTTCAGTTTAGGAGCATCATGACTGTTAGGTACAAGAACAGCAGGGTTATCCCGCAGTAATCTCCGGTAGTAAAATGTCAGTCATTTTTCTATTCAGCACAAAATATTTTTTCAGCTTACACTTACAGCAAGCGCGATAAGCGACACTGAACATTATTAACGTGAGTAAATAAAGTGTATGTTAGTAGGGAATGTGGTCGAGGCCCACCCACGACTGCTATTCTTGATTTTTTGAGAGCTGTGACTTCGACTCAGTATTATTGTGACCACGGGACCCTAACAACTATATGGTAAACGGAGATCATATTAGAAGTAACCAATGCTTGGTAAGCAATAAGATTACGGAGCTTGGGAGCAGAAAAGTGTTATAAATCGCCTGTTATCGCCTTTGAGCAATAACCACTTTATAGGACTATAAAGACAACCTAACGTAAAGTATATCGGAAAATGTAGGAGGAAAATATTTTTATAAAAGCGATATAAGACTGGCTTTGAACGAAATCTTTATGACAGGAAAACTCTTGCACCAACAATGGATGTAACTTTCATACTTATCTTTGCGATTAGTATAATGAGTAAAGTACCTACCTAGTCGGTACTACACAGTTACACACGCACTTCAGTAACTTAGTTATTTTATTTATTTATTATTAATAGTAAATATGGATTACAGTCTTAGAATTAGTAATTGTCCTACAAAACTCTTCAGAGTTTGACTGTAGGATCACAGTCTCTTTTTAGTTACATTATATAAAATAGTTATACATACCTAGGTGTTATAAAATTAAATTAATTATGAGTTTATATTATTATTGATATGGTAAATTATGGAAGTGTGTTTTCAGAAGCCTCTTAAATTTATTTTTGTTGGCCTGACACGTGATGGCTTCAGGCAAACTGTTAAGTAGGTAATAAGGGATGCGTTTCCGAAGAGTTCTATCACCATAGTGGTTAGTTATTCTAGGAACTAACAGTTTACCTGTAGCCGCGGCCTTTGTATTGTATGAATGGTTGACAGGTATTAATAAGTTATTATCTGAGTTAAGGTCTTTACAGTTATGGTTATTAATGGTAAGTAGGTATTTATGTTTATAGCTAACTGGTAATATATTACATACTTTGAAGAGATATCTATAATTATTTTTGTATTTTAATTTAGTTTTATTGTTAACAAGCAGTTTTAGAAACCTGAGTTGCATATTTTCTAGTTTGTCAATGTTCGTTTTAGTAGTGAGACCATAGCTATCTAGACCATAGCTCAGTATTGAATCTACAAGTGACATGTATAAACATCTTAAAGTACTAGTTGGAACTCTGAAGCTTAGGTGGAAAAATTTGCCCAGTAAGACTTTTAACTTGTCATAAATGAAATTTACATGATATGTCCATGAAAAATGCTCATCTACTTTCATCCCAAGATAAGTAACACATTTGACGTTTTCTATAGGTTTACAGATACAGTTATACATATTACTATGGAGGCAAGCAAAGGTGTGTGTATACAAGTGCAAATTATTGTTAAACCGGAAGGGTAAATGGGGGGAACGAATAATTAGAAATTTGGTTTTATCGGCATTAAGGACTATCCCATTGTCGTGAGACCATTTAACGACGGAATCAATGTCTTGTTGGACTAGACGGAAGGTATCCTCAAGGTCGGAGCCCGCCCGCAGAGCGCAGAGGTCGTCTGCGAACATGTGCGCTGAGCAATGCTGCAGCACACCGCACAAGCTGTTAACGTGCATTAAGTAGCAGACTGGACCGCAGCCCGAGCCTTGAGGTACTCCGCAGTCTACTCTACACTCACGACTATAGGAGCTCCCAACCCTGACTCTGTATGAGCGTGAAGTGAGATAGTCGCGGAACCAAGAGTTCAGCGGCTCTCCCACTCCACACTCGTGCATGGCCTTCAGCAAGGTGTTCGATTCCAAAGTATCGAACGCTTTTTTAAAGTCAAAAAACACCGCTACGACGACTTTTTTATCATGTAGGTAATTGTTAATTTCATCAGTGAAATTGGACAGTAAGGTCGCAGTGCTTTTGCCTTTTTGAAAGCCATGTTGACAAGGATTTAAAATATTATTTTTACTGAGATAGTTACTAAGCTGTCCAATTATATATTAGAATTATATATTTAGGTGCCTGCCTAACCTACGTTCTGTTCGCCAGTTACTATTAGTATTTATATGTATATCCGCAAATATACTACAGAAACAATAGTTTGTTACATACAATCTATGAAGTACTGCGGCGAATGATGTTAGGTAACCTATCGAGCGCGGCGGCGGCACCCTTACTGTCCCTTCGCCTTAATAGAATTTTACCCTTCGAAATTGTAAATGGTTTTACGTAAACCTCCAGGAAACAAAGGCGTCATAAAGCGAACGTGTTTTGCGCAAATAAAATTGATAAAGCTCTAGACAAACCGCCGCAGTCTGAAAACCGAAGAAAATAAAGATATTGGGTTTCGTATCCGACCCAAACATAGAAAAATAGATTCTAACAATAAAATATCTCTTTGATTTGTCGTGGTTATGATAGTTACGACTTTGACTAGACTAGAGTTAATGTGCTCCTGTCAATAAGTTAGTGTTTTGCTGGAATCGAGATAAAGGCGTAATATCTACCGGGTGTCCTAAGACTATGGGTCCTGAGTCATGAAGGGAAAGTGCTCTAAAAAAATTTGATAGATTGTTTTGTTATAAAAAATACTATCTTATTTTCAATAGCAAGTAATACTGCATTCATTGATTTTGTATGAAAAGTAGCCATTTTTAGGAACACATAATGTTCGTAAATTTTAGTAATTTTACTTTATTTCTTTCTTCTGAGATACTGTTACTTTAGAGGAATTATTTCTTTAGGTACATGGTGACGATTGGCAGCATAAAAATAGGAGGTGTTAATTTTCATACCTATTTCAGTGGATTCGATTACCAGACTAAGGAATTTTTAGAAATTCCGTGAATGCAGAATTACTAACTTTTAAAAATAACAAACTTTTCATCAGCATCATCATCATATCAGCCGAAATATGTCCACTGCTGAACATAGGCCTCCATCAAAGATTGCCACAATGACCGGTCCTGTGCCACCCGCATCCAGCGGACTCCTGCGACCTTCACCAGGTCATCAGTCCATCTTGTGGGGGGCTTACCCACGCTGCGCCTTGCGGTATGTGGTCGCCACTCGAGAATCTTTCCGCCCCATATAGTCTAATTTCGACAAAATACCCTACTTATCTGCGATGTCTAAGGTAGGTACTTTCCCTTCATGTTGTACCATAATTTTGAAACGCCTGTATAAACCACAATAAATCGGATAGGCATTTAAATGCTCGAATCTGCCTCCTGGGCGAAGAGGTTATTGTTCGTAAGGCTCTCGTCGCCGCGTTCGTAGCGCAAGGCGTGGCTTTTTGCGTAGCCCTTGTAATTTGAGACTAGTAGCCGTATCATGAGCTGTCAAGTAACGGATACGTTAGGTTTTACTCGATACGTAAAGCTGTAGCCGTACCATGACTTGGCAAGTATCGCATCGGTAACGTTAGGTTTTTCTCGATAAGTAAAGCAGCAGGCCATCGCGCTCGCTCCAATATGTCAATGCGAGCGCGATAGAATGATTTACGCATCGAGTAAAACCTAACGTATCTATTACTTTCCAACTCATAGTACGGCTACAGTAGCCCTACCATGAGATGCCGCTACGATATTTAGCGCGCTTTTACTTTCTATCCATCCCGTTCGTACCCGCATATTGGCTCGAGCGAGCCTGATAGAAAGAAAACGCGCGTTAAAAGGCCGCCGCATCAAATGGTAGGGCTACTGGCGCGCTCGCACTAATACGTGAGTAAGAACGGGATGTGTAGAAACTAGAAAGTAAACGCGAGTTAATAACGTAGCGGCAGCGGCAGATAATGGTAGGGCTACAGAGAGAAAAGTAACCGCGCGCGCGTTAGTCGTGGCGGCAGCTCATGGCACGGCTACGGCTATAAGGATGGAAATGTTAGAATTGCAGGGTATCACTTATCGCATATTTTTATTAAAATAAACCCGTTGGAATATCGACATTGCTGATTGGGCGGGAAGAGTTAAATATAAGAAACCTGCCGGGAGCAAGCAATTTTCTAACTGAGTTCTATAGTAGACAAATTAATTAATAATTCACATTTTTGTGACTCTGGCTACGTGGTTAAAAAAAAGTGGATGACATTATACATATATCACATTATATTTTATCTACCTTACCAATATTTAACCGCTTCGAGCGCTATTCAATATCCAATCAAGTTCATTTCATTGCACAATAAGCAGTGCACAGAATCGGCTAAAAGTGCATTCAAACCAAAAGAGTATTCGATATTCTAACCCCCCACTCTACGAAATTCGATCGTTACATAAAACGTGATTGGTTGATTTCGTAGAGCGGGAGATAGAACAGCGAATGCTCTTTTGGTTTGAATGCACCTTAAGGTGCATTCAGACCAAGCAAACATTCGCTATTCTAACCTCCCACTCCACGAAATTCGATCGTCACACAAAACGTGATTGGTTGTTTTCGTAGAGCGGGGGATAGAACAGCGAATGCTCTTTTGGTCTGAATGCACCTTTAAGTAAAATACACTCTCGGTCAATGAATCGAAATGGGTCAGGTGGATTTTTTCGTAGAAGACCCGAGATGAACCTGACGCGTCTGTCAGTCTATCCGCAGCATAGCTCAGTGGCCGTTAGAACTAGAAATTTGCAATTTGTTACCTACAGGTACACGTTTTAATCAAGCCGACAAAGTGGTAGAATAAATAGTAGATTTTTTTTAAGGATACCTCCTCAAGTGGTAAAGTGGGGATGACATTTTTATTTTGCTGTAATCCTATAGTGTGGGGATACCCACAAATAATATATCGTTGAATAGGTCTTTGAAAGGAATAAGCGTCAATAGAAAGTCAATATTTTCGGAGATAACCGTTCCAGAAGGAAAAAAATGTGTCTCCATCTCTAACTTTGGATCCATGGGTCCAAAAAAAAAAATCATGAATAAGTAGTGGGCTTATAGAATACATTAAAATAAAACGATTTCGAACCAAATCGTGATGGGGGCACTGCTACTAGCGACACGTTCCGCATACCACAAGTGCAATGTTATTGATACTGAAAACTAAATACTAGCGGAACGCAACCTTGTTTATCTATTTAGTGATTTAAATAACAAAAATCACATCACAAAACGTGAACATAATACCGATTAAACTTCGAGCAAAGCAGATATGCCGTGGATACAGTAGGGTAAATGATTTCTAGTGTTATCAGCCGCGGATCCAAGATTTCATCTAGTGGAAGGGAGCAAAAACTTGTTTTAAGGGGGTGGACATTGACTTATGATGTGATAGTATTAGAATCTATTTTTCAATTGTCATAAGCAGCACCCAGGCATACCTAGGTCCAGTGTCAGGGAAAGGCAAGTACCCCTTGGTTCCGCCCCGGAGTAATATACCCAATATTCAAAATATCATATAATAAGTACCTATAGGTACCTACTGCTTTTGTTATTTAAGCTGAATTTCTATTTGTCCCTGTGTTCATTATCCTAAAAATAACGGAATAAACAAAAAAATGGGTTCGCTCCAATAAAGATAATCATTATGCCGGGACATGGCTAAAAGCTTCATTGGCATACAAAAGGGTCGGCTGTTTACGGATTCCCGACCGGGTAAAGTCATTTTTAAAACAAAAGGGCCAGTTAAAAATGTGCGCTTATCTCCGCGGGCGAGCAATCTCGCGTCGAATCAATTAAAGGACGGCCCGGCTCAGTGACCCGCTCGGCAACACCCAGGAGTTTTATTTATAAAGCCGGCGCTGTGTCATAAATTCGCATTCAATCGTGCGTTCTGAAATATACTGTTTATGTCAACAGATTTAAAAGCAAAGAGAAGCCTCAAAGCCTGTGAACTCGGGGAATCAACATTTTTTTTCATGTTTCCAGCCTGTGTAGGTATTTAATACAGGCTTATTTGGTCTTTATTTTCAAAACTGTACATTTTATATATGTCGTAGGATGATTTGATACTTCGAATCTTCGCGAAAATCCTAGGTTGATACTTCGAATCTTCGCGAAAATCCTAGGGGTTTTGCAAACTAACCTAACCTATTATCCGCGTTTACGCAAAACCCCTAGGATTTTCGCGAAGATTCGAAGTATCAAATCATCCTACGACATAATACATAAATTAAATTTAATCGAACTAACCTAATAAACCTATTTTTAAGATTAATTGGCCCTTGTGGCAATTGTGGTATTGTACGGAGGATGCTGGCGGCATTTCCTCGCTGTATCGCAATACTGATGCATTGTGCGAGGAAGTCGCCATCTCTTCGGTCTTTAGTTACGTCCATAATATACAGGCTTATATTTTAATTACTATGTACATAACTATATAGGGTGATTAATCCAAATGGGTCAGTATGGAGGTTTTGGAAACCATATCTTGTCTTAGGAACCATGGGATCGAGTTTAATAAAAAGAATAACTGCATACACTTACAAAAACACGTGTACTCCGCCCAGGAATTGAACCCGGACTTTGTTAGGTTTTTCGCCTTTAGGCAGGGTTCCTACCTAACTAGGCCATGCAGGTCGTCAATGTAGCTAGGTAACGAAATAAATATACCGACGGTAATTTTATAGACTATTGTGTTTCCCTGGTATACCCTCCCCTATAGCATACTAGCTATAGTTAAGGGTTGTTAGTACAGGGTTATTGGAACAGGTTTCAGGAGACCGGACACGTTCTCATATTTCCGTATTGCACGCTTGCGGCTGTCCGATCCATTGTTGTAGGCATACTTTATTTAAACTAGTTATTTTTTAGATCGATAGGTACCTACTGTTCGATTCATAGTTGAGAGCTGTCGGGGATTTCTAATTTCTAGTCGGACCACATGAACCCCAAGCAATTGAAGTGTCAACCACTAAACGAGTGATTTTTTATAGCGTTTTATATCGTTGAGAGTTCATTTTCAGGAAGAATCCAATGTGGTACGATTCTAGTATGCAATAAGTACTATAAGTAAG
This sequence comes from Thaumatotibia leucotreta, assembly GCA_025490895.1. NCBI lineage: Eukaryota > Metazoa > Arthropoda > Insecta > Lepidoptera > Tortricidae > Thaumatotibia > Thaumatotibia leucotreta. The sequence continues at coordinate 15,384 of JALPQI010007371.1, forward strand.
TAGGTAGGTACCTACTCTGTGCTTGGATAAATAACGACATGAAACGTTGAAACACAACACTTCTGTTACTCAACGTACGAGTATGCATTCTAAACAACAGGCCATATCGTTAGCTGTATCGTAACAGACAACGGTTATGCATTATTTCATTTTACTAGATATATTTCAGTAGATATAGCTATAGGTAGGTGGAATAGTTTGGTTTTAAGATATAATTACAGGCTCACTAATAACATGTATAAGGTAGACGTCCAACTATTTAAAACAATACTGGATGAAATTACCTGTTCAGCATTAGCACGTTTACCTTTTGTGTGTTTATTATTTATCTTTTATTTGCAGGTACATAACGAGCCTTCGAATTTAAAATTTTACGCATTTCTGATGATAAATGTACGACGAGATGAGACACATTAGGCTTGCCAGGCCAGCACGCGGCGACATTGCGAATTCAAAACGTTCAATCGAGTGAAAAATTTGAGCAATTTATCGAGAAATTACTCGAAAACCTCTTTTAACACTGCGTCCCACTTTCCGCGGCTCACATACCTAATAGTCACATTAAATTTTGGCTACAAGCTTGTGATATTTATTGTACGCTATGTTATAATATTTAGCCGGATTTATACCGGTATATAACGAAGTACGAAGTAAAAAGAGGCGAATCGAATTGAATTCAAAATGAATACCTATCCCGGTAAAATAAGACAAAATGTTATTTTTTTGATTAGTGAGTAGATTATAAAATAATAGAGCTTAGTAGTATCTGTAGCCGTACCATGAGCTGCTACGTTATTAACGTGCATTTACAATTGTAATTTCTTCAATCGTTGTTTAAGATTTCAAGAAATGTTTACATAAATATAAACACACAAATGGTGGTCACCGCAATCACGCGAGTGCAGTGAACACAGTCGACTGATTAAACAACTTTATTTTGAATTGCTGCTCTAATACATTTTAAGTCGCACCAGTCCTAAGTGGTAACTCTATGATGGAGACAAAAATTATGTTGTCGCTATCTTCGTTGCAGTGTGTGGCTGCTCAAAGCATAACTGCCTATTATACCAGTACACATAGATTTGTATGATCATCAGCCTATCGCAGTCCACTGCTAGACATAGGCCTCCCCAATTTCACACCACCGTTTTCGATCTTCGGCTGCTCGCAGATTCATATGTTAGTATGTAATTATATTTTAAGCTTAGATATGTAATTTTAGAACCTAATCTGGATGTTAGGTATTAGATGAATATTTGCTTGTGGATTTAGTAATCAGTTACTGCAGATCCAATACAGTAATATGCGGTTTCTAATCTCAAGGGCATATGAAGGGATATCACAGTGCTCGTTCAGGGGATAGGGGATTTCGATATAAAGCGGCGAGAGTGCCCGCGGCGAGGACCGGCTCGCCTGCCGGACGAGAGCGCGAAGCCCTCCAAACCTTTATTCCTCTCAACTTTTAATTGAACCGATGAACAGTTTTTGACATTTTGTTTCGAAACATTTACCGATTTTGTTTGATACCTATACATCAAAGTTACTTCGAAAAGTTTTGCTGTTGACAAGCTTTGTTCGGGGAATATTTGATAAACTGAAACAGAACAGATTCAATGCTACGCCACTGTAGCTTTCAGCAGTTACAGCTTGTTAACGAATTTAATCGTTTTTAAATAAACATGGTTTTAGTAATATTGCACCTACTGAAACACTTTTAAGCATTGGTTCTTACTTTTGCTAACTACGTAAATGGCAAAATAATAGTACATTGTGCATCAAGGGAGGTAAGTACGGAATTACCAACGAGAGTGCTAGAAGCCCGACGCCGTTAGGCGGAGGGCTTTTATGACTCGAGTTAGTATTCCGCTTACCGACCGTGATGCATACAATGTTTTTCATCACACTTGCCGACAAAAAAATAAGTTTACACGCTAGGTACGTATAGTAAATTTTAGATCCGCTTGTACTATCTAGGATTAACCAACTAACCCGCTGTTAACTCTAGCCGTACCACGAGCTGCCGCTACGATATTATCGCGGTCTTATATTCTATCCGGCTCGCCCACACCAATGCGAGAGTATGAGTGGGATGGATAGAAAGTAAGTCCACTTTAAAAACGTTGTAGCAGCTCATGTTACGGCTACCGTTATGTCCACACATTATTGAATGTTGACTTATAATCGATTAACCTCAGGATTGTGTAAGTGGACATTATAGTCTGAAAGTGTTTTACCGTTTTAGGTTTGTAGGTAACCGCATATTCTAATTTACTCCTCTATAGAGCAAAAATAATGTATTTAATATTAAGTACTTTAATACTGATTATGAGAATAAACTAATAAGTAACAATTCTTCATTTGTTCTCATAAAAGTCATAAAAAAAACTGTAAGTATTTTAACACTTTGAGCGCGGGGAACTCCCGAGGGGAGCTCTCTGTGGGAGGTCCATTTTCGCTACAAAGCGGAAAAATCACGGGAGCGGCTACGAGCGTAGCGCGTAGCACTCATCCGCAATGAAAGTGTTAAGTTGGATACAATTTTTAACCTGACCTTGAGGCGTGAATGAAGCCATCGTAAAAAAAACAATAAATCTATCATAAGCCTCAAGAAACATTCTGTCTGATTCTCTTGCCCCGCTTTCACGTTTGTGACGGCTTTTTAGTTCTTCTTTTAGTAGGGTAGTAAAATATAGTCCGGGCTTTAGGTACCCAGGAATTCGTACGCGCACGTCACTGTAATGGCGCAAATAAAATATTTATCGTGCTGCATCCTTTCCGTTTATTCGAGACTATGCAAAGCATTATATTAACCATTAAATTAGCAAATAAAAAATCGTGAGTTCTAGCCTCCTCGCCATTGTGTAGAGCAGAAAATTCTGTCTTTAAAAAAATACAAAAAATGGGTCGAAAAATATGTGCTTTGTGTGGTATATTACGTATCATGGATGAGAAAAGAGAGTACAGGAGTGAGACGGATCAATGTAAGCAATAAAAATTATTGTACCTAATCCATAATCATTAATAGACTTAGGACATTTGGTGGCACACCGTGGTTCTAAAATCCATGGAATCGCCGAATCTGAAATTTGCTTGGCCAAAAAAAATAGTTTATCTACGAATGTACATATCAATCACGCAGAAAAAAAAACTAAAATAAAAACAGTAAAAATGCTTTTTCAGGGTACCTCACCTACACGTAAAGTGGGCGGTGAATTTGTTTTCGTTTTATTTAATAGTTAAGAATTTAATTCAATACTTTAAAACCATTTTATGCCTGCTACAAATTAATTCCTGGAAATTATTTAATTATCTTGTTATACAGTGTGTTTCCATGACCCGGGCTTTTACGAAAATGGGTAATAATACGCATTACTAGCAATCGTTTTCAAGTATTAACATTTGACAAATAATTAAACTGACCGTAGGATTAATTTTATTTCCTCCGAACGATCAATGTAACGCGTGTACTGCTTGGTTGTCAAACTTTGTGAATGGCTGCGATCTGTCATTGTCAAGTGCAAATTAACGATTAAGTAATTGTTTACACTTGTACATTGCTTCTCAATTAACTTTTCTTAAAATTAGCATTTTGCATCGAATAATGTTTACGGTTTGACTAGAAAGCATCGCATTCCTCGGTTTCGATAAAAGCCAGTATCATAGACACACACTGTATTCTGCCAATTCATGAAAACATCTCGCTGCTTTTTGTAACAATAAAAGATTGCTGTTATGTCTGGTTTCAAGAATTAACTTAATATCAATATCGTTTACTGAATATTGATTCTACCTACCGCTTACATTCGTATATCAAACAAATTACGATTCGATAAAAACGTACTACATAAAAATATGTATATTACGAGTACTAAACTAAAACCAACATAATTATAACATTCACAGAAACTACAGAACATCATGAAAAATTACAAATTATTCTTCCATTGTACCTACTTCACTATACATATTTGGCAATTGACCCTAACGACCTTAGTTAGAAAATCTTTACTTTATGCAAAATTGCAAAAAAACGATTTTATATCACTTACACACGACATAAAGTCGAATTTTACGAGCATGAGAACTTGTGAAGTGGAAAATACATTCTAATAATAGATAAGACCTGCTAGTACGATCTGTTGGTAACAAGAAAACTTTTAATTGCTACTACAACATGAAAGTAAAAACTTTGTCGTAATGATTATTTTCTAATTTAATTTACGCAGACTCACTTGAATACAACAAAACGAATAGAGTCTGTATGAAACAGAATAACAATGAAATGCCAGCGCCAGGAATATTGGTTTTGGTGTAACTTCATCGTTCATCCCAATTTATTTTAACAAATGAAATTCCCGCCGCAGTGCTCACATGCAAGCGGAAACCTTTCCGGTATAAAAATACTCACAATTTATATCTCTGAGCCTAAAATTTTAGTGGGAAGTTAGTATGCGTTGTCGGTTATGGCCATCAGTGTGCCGTTGCGTAATCAAAGACAATCGACGCTAATGAGGGCCATTACATTTGGCGGGTTCCGTAGCCTAGTTGGCAGTATATAAAGCATAGGACGAACAAGGTTTTGGGTTTCATTTCTGGTGAAGGCAGCTCTTTGCGTATTTATTACAAATGTATCTATCTATGTATGATTATATTGATTATATATCATCGCTTAAATGTACCCACAAAACAAGCCTCAATTGAGCGTACTATGTGACTAGATCGATTTGTGTAAGATTTCTCTGACATTTATTAAATTAATTAATTTATTTTATTACTTAACTAGACATTCTTTCGCTAGACAGCACTAAACTAAGGAGGACAATTGTCTATATACAGTATGTATTTGATCGTAAAGCAAAGAAAGAAACACATTAATTTTTAGATCATACTAAACAACTTTTACTATGGGGCCAAACCCGAATTCACGAAAAAAATTTGGACATTTTCATACATTTTGATTGCGTGATCATGAACACGTTGTATGGGAGAGTAATTTTTTTTTCACGAATTCGAGTTTGGCCCCATAGTAAAAGTTGTTTAGTATGATCTAAATATTAATGTGTTTCTTTCTTTGCTTTACGATCAAATACATACTGTATGTTCCTGTTCGGAACCACAGTACGTAATCCAGGATTTTCAGGTCGTTATAAAGTTGGTTCATTATAGCTGCGAGCGATTCATTCTTCAATTACGCCCGAGTTAGAATGACAGAGATGGTTGTTCGAAAGCTTCGCTTCGATGTTGTTGGTAGGCCCTTTGGTCGCGGAGCCGGCGGCGCGACGCTCGGGCTGCGGCAGCGGCTCGCGGAAATTGCCAATTAATGTGTCCGGGCACCTGCCTCGTCACGACACGCCTCGCTCGGTCTTGCTCGCCTCTCGCGTCACTTCCCGATAGATATCACTGATTTATCCCATAATTACGCAGTTGAGTTTTTTTAGCAATGCTTTGCGCAAAACACTTTAAATCTTGTTTTTGAAAGAGAATATCACGTGCTAGGACTAGTGTTTTCGTATTTCTATAATTTTTCATGATTAAAAAAATATTCGAGAAAAGCGTAAACTATGCAAGCTTATTAAAAAACCCGTACTTGTCAAAGTTAATTTATTTAGTTAATAATATTTCAAAACATACTCTTTTGTTTTTATTTGCATTAAGCAAATATGGAAACCCAATTGTTTATTCACAATGCAATTATCAACGAGCTCCATCGAAGTTACTGTTCAATGAACTTGTAAATCCTAATTATAACAATGTTTATACCAGCGGGACCACTTCCAGGTACACACATAACGGGACCGGAACGAGCATTACACGCTCGCTACAAATTAACAGTAATAACCAGAACAATGCGAGTGAAATGAATAAGCGAGAACAAAACACAAAGCAGAATCATTACTCCGCATAAATGCCAGGTGAGTGAGCAAGGTTCTTAAATAATAATAGAGTAAAACCATTTCACTGGACGAGGTACATTCCCTTTCGATGTTATTTCGTCCTCTTATTTATTGAGAGTCAGCCAGCATTACACTCGATACATTATTGATATTCGTCCAATGAGTCGTTAACAAAAGCCTCCTTGGTACAGCGAGGGGTGATGCGCGAATCTGCGGGCTCAGTCCGCTACGAGCCGTAGCTGCGGAGCTACGAGCGCGCTACGCCGTACTAAGCCGTCGCGAAAACACGTGCGTGTGATCGAATTCGCGAATTATTTATAGGACGCACTAAAAATACCTACAGTCGAAGGTGTATGCATATAAACATAGCTTCACATATTTAGTGCATATGATTATGGTGCATTATAAGCAAATTTAACAACATGTATACGACTTATTCATATTTCCAATTTGCGATACATTAACTTTTTCAGAAATTAATCTGTTATTTTAATTATTTTATTTGTTAAAATACATTGATCAAGTTTTTAATTTTAATTCGTTGATTAATTGAATGCGTACACATATGTACGTTAACTTTCCTGGAATAAATATTTTAGTTACATTTTTTTATTCTTTATACCAGGTGCAACAAATATAGTGGTGATCGTTTTAAGAGCATATGGTTATCGTAATTTAAAAATAAATAAATTAATGTTTTACTGTACAGTGTTTGCCTATTCGGACGACCGGCCCACGAAAAAAACCTCCTACTTTTTTCCTTCTCACGGTATGAGGCAAAAAAGGCCCTTAAGCCCACCGAAATCTCCACTATTTAAGTGTCACTGTAAACATAATGAGTAGTATAACAATAAAAGAGTAGTGCTATACAGTAATTTTACACAAATAAAATAGCAAAGATTTGCAAAAAAAACTAAGATTTATAGGTCACTTTATAGGTCACACATTTCATTCTTTATTTATGAGTTTTATTTTATCTAAAGACATATTATTGCTAAGAAAGGGGTCAAAATAACTGACTTATTTTGTTCCACTCAAAACTCAAAAATTTTTGAAAGTTCCACTCATAACTCAAAAATTTTTGAGTTTTGAGTGGAACTTTATTCCAGTTGCAGTTATTTTGTTCCACTCAAAACTCAAAAATTTTTGAGTTTTGAGTGGAACTTTATTCTAGTTTAAACTAAAACGGTGAATAAACGACCACTATTTACAGTTGTCGTTTATTCAGCGTTTTAGTTTAAAGCAGGTGCGCCTCCGGTGTAATTACTGTAATATGTCCATGGACCTCAGTTCCAGTTTTATCTAAAGCGTATATAAAATTTATGAACTTAATTTAGTTATAATCTTCGGCCGTATCATAATGTTTATAGTACCTAATTGAAAATTGTTGAACCAGAACTGAATAATTATTCAATTCCGATTGACGCGGTCCTTTCTCAATCAAGTTGTATGAACCCAAATTCATTAAAATACAAATACAATCGGTCAATTGTTTTGAAACGACTGTCTACACGAAAATTCTTAGACATTTTGTCAACAATCGGAACCCTGAATTTGTGTTGTGGACATATTATTACTAGTTACGTTTTATAGTATAATACATATATTATTGGGAGATCGATATCTTTGTTCATGAAGTAATTATTAACAAGAATTGGATTTCAAAACGAGGATTTATTAAAAATGTACAAAACTTGTGCAGATATATAACTGTAACACAATTCATACAATATTTAATGGTGTTGTACTATGAGTCCTCTACTATTATTAGCACTGATTCATTATAAATAATGTACCTCACTATCATATAAACCATTTTGGTGTAAAAGTGCATAGCTCAGAAAAATATCTTAAAGAGAGCTTAAGTATGTTAACTATGCAATAAGTTTTTAATTAAATCCCCGTTCCAAACATGTTTTTGAATTATACTCTTTCAAACTACTCGTAGAGTTAAGGCAATTACGCTCTATTAAATGCAGTAAAGGTTTTGCATAAATTAAAATTCTTAGAACTGCTCATAAATTCTTCATTTCTAAGAATTCGTTCAGGCTAAAGGAAACAAGAAGCAAGTATATTTTTACAACAAACAGGTATATATGTAAAGCGTAATACAATTCACCCGAGGATCTGCAGGTTTACTAATGGATTAGTTTTCCTTCCGGGCGGGCTCGATCACCAGCCACTTAACAAAAAGAACAATCATTTGTTCCACACTTAGACAGTAAGTTAATCGAATTTGCACTTTCAATTAAAACTACGCCTTGTGACTGACACTAGATCTTACCGGGCTTGCTTCCGTGTGACATTTTCTCTATCCTGCCCAATGTGATTTATAAAGGACATATTCGATATTTTAGAACAAAAGAAAAGCGACTATATATATTTTCGAACCCATTAGGTTTAAATTTCAATAGCTCAAACTTAGTATGCCCGCAGGATGAGGCTATTCGTCTCCGGTACAGTCTTGTGTGAATGTGATAATTTGTATGCCCTAAGACGATATTTGAAGTATTCCTCATGATCCTTGCAATATTCTCGGCTGACTACGGTACCAGGGGTCGGCTAGAAACATAATTTAAGGAATTGGCGTAGTCACTAGTTTTTATGAAACCGTCTGCCGCTTCGACCTTCCAACACAGACAAAAAAATCATTGGATTGAGCCGAGGCCAAATCCCCAGCAACCTCTGGATCGAAAGTCTTACTGCGTTCATGATGCATTGCTACTTTAATAAGCACACTACTTTAATAAGCATCTTTTCTCATAAAAAATATTGTTCGCATTTTCTATTTAACACGTTTGTAAATGGTAAACACGTAAATACCTACATGACTGAGCATGACTAAGCTTCATTTCTAAGAGGGATAATATTTGAAGGTTCATAACGTTACTCTGAGCCCGTGAGAAGTTAAATCGGCTTATGTTGTTGTCCTAAAAGGTGTTCGGCCGTCGTCCGTCCCATAATAATGTTTTCGTTTAAGTACCTGGTATTGTAATTAACTGCGAAATACTTAGCAATTTACACAGACGAATTTGTGAGCTACAATTTTAACATTGTTTTGATGAGTCTTTCTCGTTGTCTAAATACATAACCAATAAAAAACGCGTATGTATTAAGCTTTACATTTATTCGAATTCGAATTTAATGTATTGTAATATCTGCCTGTGATCTGTGATGTTTATAGGAAGACAGCGATGTCAGTTTGACTGATGATCTACAGTCGACTGTTAAATTGATTGCTTTTGTTATTCTAGGAAACCACTTTGCATAAGTAATATATGAATATATACGATGTAGACGTAGATTACTTACATACTTAAATGGGTATTTCTTAAATAATTTGATAGATGTGTCGCAAGTCACGACCACGTTCAAAAGTTAAGGGATTCCATGTTTCCAGGAAGTCAAATATTTTGTATAATACACTGCATCGAATAACCTATATGAGAAATACCCAAATAAATAGAAAATAACCATGACTCAGGAACAAATCTTTGTGATAAGACCGATAAACATACAAAGAAATGTCTACTAACTATGTAGTAGGCTATAGAGACGGTAGGCCGATTAGGCCACATAAGCCGTTTTGGGCAAAAGGGATAATTTTCAGGATGAAAGTATCGTTTGTGTTGCTTATCCATACACTATCTTGCGCTTTATTGTATCCAAATTCGTTTGGCCATTTTTGGTCTTGGAGGTATTGAGTAATAAATTTATCTGGAAATTAAAAAAATATATATTATATATCAAGAGCCATAAAACACAAAACAGTTATTTATGATTTAAGTGTGGAGAGTAGGCTTTCTTCATGACGAGTGTCGGTGACTATACTATACTAAAACCGACAAGAGTTAGAAAAAGCCTACAATTGCAACATGTGTATCATACGACATTTTACAATGCATTAGGCAAGGGCAACCAGACTAATTCGGCAGTACCAACCAGACCGTGCGGAAAAGCACTACGAAAATTTATTCCCGCACACGTGAGGAAAAAAAAACACTTTCTGTGCATAAGTTTAGCACTTTCTGAGCATATCGTCGATTGACAAGCAAAACTCACTAAGTATCAAATACCTACTTGAAATAAAGGTCGTATCTCAGTTCCGATTCAGTACTAACTTGCGAGGTTGCTAAGAGTAGTGACAGTTCTTATAGTGACTTTTGATTGCCTACTGCATAATAATATGTACATAGTTTATCTTATTATAACGTGCACACGTTTTACGTATTTAAACTTTCATATTAACAAGTATTATATGTATATTATTTAACTTTATGTGCATTCAACTATCTTAGTTAATTATTTAAAATTACTGCTACATACTTAGATTACTTAGGTGCCGTTACAACACCACACATTCACACGTCTATCACTGAGTGTGTGATTATGTCCATTTATTTAATTTTATAATAAAACGGTAGGTAGCTAATAAGAATAATATTTAAAGCAAATCCAGCGAGTTCCCGGGTAAATATTTTTTTTGACGTTGTAATTTTCTGCAGTCTCGCCCGGATGATGAACGAAGCCACGATAAAAATCTGATTCAAGGAAAATGGATCATTGTTTGCACCTGTAACAACAGCACAATATTTTCCACCTAGCTATTTAAAATATAAGATTTGTTTTTTAGCTGTTGTAAAAGTACAACATCCATACATAAATGCCATGATTTAATTATTGATTTTGATTAAACTCATTTCATTTTCATCAATTATTTTCGTTTCTATTGGCGTTTCAGTCATCTAGTTTTTTGTCTAATGCCTCAGAAAATAACGAGTGCCCAGTGCTGACTATAAACTGAACTTTAAGTAAGAACGAAAGACAAATCAAAATGTATACATCAATGTGTTTTATGAGTATTGTCGCTATTCTCATGATCGACGTGAGAACTGGGGCTCTGCAACAGGAAGGTGAGTATCATTTATGGTTTCATATTATGTAGCTACTTTAAAATATGAAGACGTTATGGAATGTTTTGTAACAATTACTGACAACGTTTTTGTAATTACCAAGGAAGTTCACGCCCACGGCATCATATTTTTATAACCTGTAGAATGTCACATTTGTGATAATTTCAAAAATGACACTGCGTGTTTTATTTATTCGTTTTTTTTATGAGTTCGTCACGATAATGTTGAAATTAATCTTTCCTTTCTGAATTTTTCAATAGCTAATTTACACAGGGTCAATGTAGTAACAAAAAAGACTTATTAAATGCATACCTACGAGTATTTTCTTACATTCGACATTACTTTCACGATTCGGTGAGGGGGTTAATCAAATCCCTAGCTTACATTCTTGAGATGTTCTGCGTTCCGCTAGGAAAAACAGACATAACGATACTGGTTTCGGGTAAGCGCATAACAGGAACTTGTAGAAATCGAGCTCGGGACTTCTTTTCATAAGACCCATATTACTTTCGTTGTAATGGGGTCACAGCCGATGAATAAATGGATTACGACCGTTAGAATTCGTATAGTTGTCTTGTATATGTTCAAAAACGTATAAGTACAACATTGATTTGAGCGTTAAAAACTGTATACCAAATGAACTGCAAATAATTTCTGATGTCGAGCGAAAGTTTTTTTTAAAAGACTAATTTGTCTCTCTAAATTTTTTTTTTTTGTGATTGTAGAGAAATAACATCTCCAAAAAGAGTAGAAGATGCAAGGCACTGAAAAAAAAATTGTTTACCATATAGCTGGATTTTAGGGTTCCGTAGTAAACAAGTAACCCTTATAGTTTCACCATGTCCGTCTGTCCGTAGTCGTTAATAATTACAATACAAGGCTCTCTCGCAGGTAGAGCATTGCGATAGATTATTATGACCTTTAATATCATATAGAATTACATGAATTTGGCTTGTTTTCAGATGATAGAGGTAATTTTTTATAAGTTTTATATAGTAAGTAGTCAATAATATTTTCTTCGGTTACCGCGAGGATTACTCATGAAATAAAACTATGAAAACGGATAAACTCGCGTATATTAACTAATTTTAACTTCATTCCGACGTTTCGAACACTTTACAGGGTTCGTGGTCTGCGGATGACTGACAATGGAGGAAATTTGATAGATCTACCTCCATCAAAATAAGAAAGATAAGTACAAAACTACCCACCAAAGAAAAATTACTAAACCACAGACAATAAATTTTAAGGGTGGATGTACATACAAAATTTGCAAATTAAGCTAGTTATTCATTACAAATATTTTCAGAATGAAGACAAGAGACAAAATAAATAATCTACGCCGGTTCTATCCCTACGCCACTGCCTGAGAAGTATTTCCTTCCTTTGTATGATTGTATTGTTAGGAAGGTATGCCAAAATTGGGACCGGCAAGAAACTCAGCGGGACAACTCTTTTCAAAAAACATTTGTAGTACATCTTAAGATCATCATGCATTAAACCAAAACATACAATTTTGATTAATAAGGAAATTTAAAATAATTTTGAAAAAATGTTGCCAGTACTAAAAAGGGGGGGGGGGAATGGTCACCACCGCCAAATACATCAGCCTCACGGTTTATGTCTAGACTGTTCCTTTATCAGATGAACAACTGGATCCCAAGCTGGTGGTAGAGACAAGCTTCTTTCCATTCTATTAAAGTTTGGATATTTCATTATCTCAATAGCCTCACGCAACATTCTAGGAATGTTTCTCTTCTCCTTAACGAGAACCAAAGGCTTGTCAAACTTAATAGAATGATTCGGTCCATCACTGACATGCTCCCAAACCGCAGACTGTTGTCGACGGTGCTTGACATCGGCTATGTGTTCCTTCACCCTAGTAGTGATATTCCTACTAAGAAGCTGACTGAAGCTGGACTGTGAATGTGGGCTTTCATATGTTGGGCAGACAAAGAGGAATATCACTACTAGGGTGAAGGAACACATAGCCGATGTCAAGCACCGTCGACAACAGTCTGCGGTTTGGGAGCATGTCAGTGATGGACCGAATCATTCTATTAAGTTTGACAAGCCTTTGGTTCTCGTTAAGGAGAAGAGAAACATTCCTAGAATGTTGCGTGAGGCTATTGAGATAATGAAATATCCAAACTTTAATAGAATGGAAAGAAGCTTGTCTCTACCACCAGCTTGGGATCCAGTTGTTCATCTGATAAAGGAACAGTCTAGACATAAACCGTGAGGCTGATGTATTTGGCGGTGGTGACCATTCCCCCCCCCTTTTTAGTACTGGCAACATTTTTTCAAAATTATTTTAAATTTCCTTATTAATCAAAATTGTATGTTTTGGTTTAATGCATGATGATCTTAAGATGTACTACAAATATTTTTTGAAAAGAGTTGTCCCGCTGAGTTTCTTGCCGGTCCCAATTTTGGGATACCTTCCTAACAATACAATCATACAAAGGAAGGAAATACTTCTCAGGCAGTGGCGTAGGGATAGAACCGGCGTAGATTATTTATTTTGTCTCTTGTCTTCATTCTGAAAATATTTGTAATGAATAACTAGCTTAATTTGCAAATTTTGTATGTACATCCACCCTTAAAATTTATTGTCTGTGGTTTAGTAATTTTTCTTTGGTGGGTAGTTTTGTACTTATCTTTCTTATTTTGATGGAGGTAGATCTATCAAATTTCCTCCATTGTCAGTCATCCGCAGACCACGAACCCTGTAAAGTGTTCGAAACGTCGGAATGAAGTTAAAATTAGTTAATATACGCGAGTTTATCCGTTTTCATAGTTTTATTTCATAGTAAGTAGTCATTAAAATTAAAATAATATTCCCTAGCCTTGGCTTTCTAGCAGTTGTATCATTCTTCCAAATAAAATAACAGACGTAATCAAACAGGGTTTAATATTCCCCTGAAAAAATGCTTACCTATACATTAAGTAGGCCTTTAGTATACGTGGTGTGACACGATACTGTCCGATTTGGATATTTAACAGAAGAAAATATGCGTGATTCGGTACTGCATTAAATAAATCATTCACTTATCTAATCTATGATGCTCAAATCTGCTTGTTAATGTCATTACGAATGATAATCATTTATTAACAAAAATACAGTGTGTGGCCTACAACCGGGGTGAAAATTTAAACGGTGCATTAATAAGCTGATCAACAATCATTTCCACATATTGTAATTAAAAAAAAAAATTTTTTTTGTATTTTTTTGTTCATGTATTTTTCATTATTATGGGTTCATTTACTTGAATTAAAAGTTATCAATAACTTATCATTTTTGAATCATTGAAAAATGTACAATTTTTTTTTAAAACCGTATCAAATTAGTGTAAAAATGCAAACAAAATTATTGTTATGACTTCCTACCTGGTATACTATCAAGATGTCTTGCGACTGACAAGCTACGACATCGTGATGCCAAGATCCAGTACTAAAGGTCCATAGCTTTGAATGACAATATCTCCGAACTTAACCACTTTGAAACACCGGGACCTTTACAGGATTATTGCTGATAGTCTAAGGAGTCACTCATTTCATTTTTCTCCCGTGTTAAAGACCACACACTGTATAGTAACATAAAGGATAATTTAAAAATAAATAGTTATCACGCAAGCACTGATGGAGATATTAGGTACTCTAGTCAAGTAGAGGAAAGATTGGGTAGGGCTGCGCCATCGTTTAGGCCAAAGAAGTTTTTGAAGGAGTTTAATTTGTGGCGCGTACCCCGAATACACATGCTACAAGCATGAAAATGCATGGCAGTATGGGAATTACAATTTTCGATCTAAGCCAGCCCATTACTACGCTGAGGGATCTGTCCCAACGATCAGCGATTGCTTCGCCGAGATGTTTCACGAAAGCGGACATCTGATGTGCGAATATCCCATCCACGGATGTGACAAGGGGAGTGAATGTTGCATGCCGTTTTTCGCAGGAGTTCAGATATTTTGGTTTCTTTTCCTCTTCGGCGTATTTAAGTACGGCTGCTACCGGACGTGAGATGTAAGAGGAAGCTTCAGTGTCTACGACACGGGTATCAAATAACGCCTCCCTCTGTTAAGGTAATTTCATAAAGTTAATTTCGCTTCGGTTATTAACCAGTTTAGGCTCCGATACCTGGTTTTTTACCGAGCACTAAAACCTTCGGTTAACCGGCTTGCAAAACCTATGTATGACGTATGTTTTCAGCGTAGATATTGGAGTAATTATTGACCAGCCCTATCTATGAGTAATTAAGGTCAGCGGTGAGGTCCCGGGGGAAAATCTAACGAACACAATCGGAACAGGGGAAGATACGTTGGAAATAAATATATCCACTTTACGATATATACCTAACTAATTAGTATAACCTCCTTGAATCATGTAGGTAGGTGTATGTATTTGTACGAGTGGATCCTCTAAATGGATCGAAACATGTCGAGCAATTATCGACTTAAATTACGTGAGTAACCCATGTGATAAATATTTACACATTTATTAACTACATGCCGCTGCATTCTCATTTGTCTGTTGTTTTGTAGTGACGCATCAGAACGCGATATCTGTAAATATTTAACATGGTTGCGTTCAGATTTTTCTTAATGGAGTGACGGCTAGTGTTGTCTTTTGATGCGTCACAACACAACACGACGGTCTAATACGAATGTGGTTTATATTATTTAGTTATGCGATCCATAAAAGTAATAAACATGAATTTTATACATTTAATTACTGTAAGTAATGTAGGTAATTAGTGTTACTGCTAATAAATATTAACTGCAATGCATTGACAATGTACCTATTATTACTCGTAGTTTAATGCAAAAGTTTGTATGAGCGAGTATATTTACGCCACATGTTGAATTAAGTGTTATTGCACTATGCACTGGTGACTTTTCTAAGCCAGGACAAAAATCTTAATCTGTGATACACTAGTGTTTAATGGTACCTACAAATAGAGCTAGACTTGTTTGATATATCGCTTGAAATGGCCCACTTCTGTACAGCAAAAATAGTATTACTTAATTTAATCTCTGAATCAGAAGCTGCTGCGGAAGTCTATAACTTCTATTATGAATGTACCTACTTCATTATAACATTGAAGGTGCTATGTGTTAGGTCAGTGACTAGCACGATATAATACGAACTGATATGTTAGTTATCAAGATTCAACATCGATTTTTAATCCTTCAACATTTCAAGGTAGGTATTGCAGTTATTATAACTTTTTTAGTCACATGTCGCTTACCATAACACGCTTCGACATGTAAGTAATTCTTATAATGAAAGGTACAAGCCGATTTGGTTCTTATTGCTATATAAGTTTTCGAAACGTCGGGATGAAGTTAAATTAATGCAAGAGATAATACCGGCCAAGAGCATGTCGGGCCCTGCTCAGTGTAGGTTTCCGTAGTTATTCAAAAACGGCAGGGAAATGTTCGGAATAGTTTTATTTTATAGTTCATGATTTTTTCATATTTTTCGGACCCATGAATCAAAAGTTATGGGGTGGGGGCACAATTTTTTTTATTTTGGAGCGTCTATCTCCGAAAATATCGACTTTAGAAAAATATTTTCTTTTGCGACCCTTATTCTTTTTGAAAGACCTACGAGTATTCAACGATACTCCACACATAACTTACATCGAAATAAAAACATCATCCCCACTTTACTAATTGACAAGGTACACGAAAAAAATCTTCAGTTTATTCTACCACTTCGTTGGCATGATTAATATAATTGGCAAATTTCTTGTACTAACGGCCACTGAGCTATGCCGCGGACAGAGACGGACATGGCAAAACTATATAATTCAGGAAAACGTCACGAATAATGAACCCTGGTCGGCTTACTCTCACCAAATATCCCCAAGGTAGGGGCAGCGGGGGGTCGTCAAAAACCGCCAAAATATGCTCACATGATTTTTGAACGAGCCCAGAGTTAAAATCACATATTATTTAAGTAGATACCAACTTATTTCCAATGAATTATATTGATTTTAAAACTAAGCAAAAACTTTAAATAAAAATCTGACTGAACCTTACACTTCAAGTGACTGAAAACTTGAGTAATATCGTTGGAGTTTTATTATTACTAAAGTTCGAGATTTGAATTTCCCTAAGCGGCGACAAAATGTAGTCGAATATTATTCGCAAGAAATGTGATTTCTTACCGGGGACCCGAAAGGAGCACCTTCGCAAACACACGTCACGAGTGTTTGAGTTTGTTAATTGAATTGGTTTCGAATATAAATCAAGGGGCATTAAATTTAAATTAGCGGAAATAGGTAAGTAATTATTGCTTGAAATCAAAGCAAATAACTGGTTCTGTGATAACATGTAGGTACTAGGTAGATATTCTTCAGGATTAGGAATCGTAAATATCATGATACGAACCGTTGATATTTCCTATGATAGCTGAATAGAATTATCTGTTTGTAACTGTGTGTTTATATAAATTATAGCGATTATATAAAATTATATTTTTTGTTATTACATTAAGATCATATTAAGTAATTTATATACTTCATAGTCAGTATCCTACTAATCAACATTCCGTGCGATACAATTGGCAAAATTTCATGAATTTATACAATAAAAGAGCAACATACCTAAAAGTGTTTCAAAATCCATGTGAAATAACGCAAGATACGATCAAGGAAAATTCGTTTCACCTTGTTTTATTTGTCTTAAAATCATGAGTGCTGGATCTTTTTTAAATAATTCCTAACGAAATAGAAGATCAATTAGCAAAACGAGACTAGACTACGTTAATTAAATTAAGGAACCCACTAGAAAATAATATTTTCTCTATGTCGATAAAATAATATTTAGAAGGCGCCTAACTTACACTTACCACTTGAAATAAAACTATTTTAACGGATTATATTGCGTATATTAACTAACCTAACTAAATGTACATGTCGCTGTTTAATTGTAATTTTAAAATTTTATTACTGTGTTTTGGCTATAAAATTTTTGAAACTGTTAAGCAGGCCATACACGTAAGGGTGTACCTGACAGGTTTGCCTGTACAGGTCAACTGTTCAGGTAAACCGGAGCGTGTATGTTGCAAAAACCTGCACAGTTCTGTAACATACACGCTCCGGTTTACCTGAACAGTTGACCTGTACAGGCAAACCTGTCAGGTACACCCTTACGTGTATGGCCTGCTTAACTAAGGCTACAAAATGTAAGCACGTAATGTTAGCAAGTTGTGTTTGCCTGTAATTGGGTGAATACTATGCGTCATGTTTTGTTTGTGCTATTATTTAAGTTCATATGTTTTGGTATTACACCTGTTGGCAAACCTTAATAAATAAATTAAATTAAATTAAAATCCCACCCGTAAACCACGAACCCTGTAAAGTGTTCGAAACGTCGGGATGAAGTTAAATTAGTTAATATACTCGATATAATACATGAAAATAGTTTAATTTCATGAGTAACTATCGCGGTAACCGAAGAAAATATTATATATTTACTGTTTTCTCATAATTATGTATCTACGTCCAAGTTTAAATCTAAAGAAAAAGTAAATAGCGCAGAGAATTGTTTGTGTTGACATATCTCTTTTTACGATAACAATCTTTGCTATCGTGCTAAGATTTCATTCAACAATTACTTTACAATATAATTCAATAACATTTACTTATGAATGCTCATTCCTGCTCCACCTTTGTATTTTAAGGTTTAAATATAAGGAGAGTTTTCCTTTTGTCGAGAGTTACTTTGAAGTTTTGCTTTGATGGTGAGGTCGCTGAACAATGTCGAATTAACGTAACATGGGTTTTCTGATGAAGTTCACACTGTTACAAGTAACATGCCTATGTATATTCAATAGGTATTCGCATAATTACTAAAAAATACAGAAACTATTACTTGTAAATAGGATAAATTGTTGCTATCATGTTAATATTTAAGTACCGCAAGTAAGTATAGTAAGTAATAGGTATTACATATGTTGAAGTTGGGCAATAATGTATAGATATCAAGATGGTAGGTATTTACCAAACATACTCGTATTATCCTAATCAATATTGAGCGCCCGAGGCAATTCTACGTAAAAATAAACAGTTATCAGGCAAATACGGGAAAACACGCCCACAATCGACTTCTGCAAACATTGAAGCAATAGGTATTGCTTTTACAAGTACTACTAAGTACCTTTCGAATATAAAAACAAGAAAATGCTTCATTAGGTATCTGTAGTTGCCCGACTGTGAAGTTGCAATCTCTTTGTGAAAACAAAATGTTAGGTACTTACTTTGTCTAGTGTAAATATTTTTAAAATAGTCAATACGAGTAGTTTGTGTTTTCCTAATGATTTATGAGTGATTATTACCGGAAAGAAATTTGAACAGATGTGATGAAACCTATATTCATACTTAAATTGGCTGAAAATAAAAGTGTCCTGTAACGTACAAAGCAATACTAATCAGTTTAATAAAATCCATGTAAGTGGGTGCCTGTCGTGTCGCATAACGTCGATTGTCCTAAATTTTTGTGGCCGAGAATGTTTGGCATAATGTTACATGGCATACTACTTGTTTAGCCCACTTAATTTTGCGCATACACGTTTAAAATACCTACACCATATTTATTCTAATATTCATTACTCGAACGACAAATGACCGAAAGCTTAATAATCCTAATTTTCATTCTAATAAATATCGTTTTCCCTACTACTCGAACTGTCAATTTTCACTGGGCCTACTTTTATCATGTCCGAAATTTCATTCAAAAAGGCATTTTAATAACAACATGCAAAACATTTAAACAACAGGGTGAATGGTTAAAAAAAATGTTCAAGTAATAAACCAAGGTAATACCGACGTGGATTGGTTAGGTTTCGAGGCTAGGGCGGAGTAAATGGCGTAGTTCAAATCAATTGTTTACACATCCTCATACTTACAAAACCAAAAAAAGGGGGTGACGGGGGGCCCGCATTAAAAAATAAATAATATGACCCCCTCCCTACCTTAACCTGGATAGGTTCGTTAGGTACCTTTTATCCCTTAGAGCGGAAATAGAAGCCCCCCGCAGCGGGGCTTCGTCGACCGGTTCCCAGGTCCAAACTGCTTACTAAAATTCTTTGGACAACAGGGCGAATTATTTAAGAATAGTTAAGCTTAAGCAATAAAAAAATATTTTAAAAGTTAGTTAAAGGTAATCACTTTTAGTACATTAAATAGTAGGAACATCACCATTATGCACAATAATTTTTCGATACATATACATTAGACACGAAAATCATTAGGACAAACAATATTTAGGAACAGCCAATTTAGGATAAACAATTTCGGCTTAGCAAAAATATGCGCAACAATGTTTATGCAATTAATTTTTCGGTGTAAAGTTGTTATGCGACAAATTTTTCGAAATAAAAACATTATGCCACCCGATATAGATCCCATGTAAGTAGGTACCAGCAAACATCTTGTATTAGATATTTAAAAAACATATACACATCTAATACATTTTTTGATACTTCGAGCCAGATGACCTGTATCATTCAAGTCAAGTGGTAGACTATTATAATTTATAATTACTAATAAAATAGAACACAATCTCCCAAATGGGTGGAATTGACGTAGCATAAATGAAATCTGTAGCCTACTAAAAACATATTTGAGTAATGTAGTGTTAGATAGAATTATGAGTTTTTTTCCGTTTTTAAATACAATTTTGGCCACGTAATCTCAGTTTTTACATATATCCGGTCGGATATTATTTATTTGGGTCCATATTGGCACTTATACAATTTTTTCTTCGAATATTTTTACTAATACCGTTTTTTACTTATAATCATCATTACTCCGAAAAATTTTTCTCATACTTTTTTTCTTACTAAAAATTATACTTCTACCTACAATGTTCATAACGATTTTTATTTCGAAATTTTATCCTCCTAAAGTCGTCAAGTAGATTAATCTATACTCATAAAGTTATTTGAAATAAATCGTATCGATAAATCTAAGCAGAAAAATTTGAAAAACCTATATTCAGTTGTAATCTTGAGTACAATCTTTTGTGTTATTTTTCGTGGCAAAACATAAATAATAGTTTAATAAAGGATTGGTAACTTGAGGCAGGTGAACAAAAAATATTTATCATCTAATGCTACTACATCACCATTATGTTCTGTAATAAATATTCAGTTTACATCTCGGTACGTCCTATTTAAGTCTTATAGAATTGTAGCTTTCACTTAATCTTAATGCTAAAAATGCCTTACTAAGTATCACAGTTTGAGGGGAACATTTTTTTCCTCGTTGGAAACGCAAGTTTTACTATATTTTGTTGTTTATGGTCACACCTAATGTCGAGAATGCATTTATGTTCGTTGCGATGATAATGATACAGCAATAGTATTAAATGTTTTTTATAAATTTATAAACATTTTCCCATTAGGTTCACTCTGTTGTGGTATAATTCTTTTATGAATAACATAAACTTTGTAGTCATAATGGGCTTTGTGCAGAAACTGTTGTGACATACTCAACTTTAGCATATTTCTTTGTGGCAGATTTCGAGTTGTTCGAATATTATTCGAGCATAATTTCGATGCTCCTATTTATGATGAGGCATAATCTGGATGTGCATAAAAAGGTTCGGCATAGTTTGTTTTAGCATAACAGAGAAGGAATAATTACCACCTCTCAATATAATCGAGGTAGTAGTAATATTCTGTACGTTACTTACTGTGTTACTGAGCTGAGTACTTTCTAGGTTGACAAAAAAAAAATAACCTCGAAGACTAAGGCGGGAGCGAAGCTCCCGCCTTAGTCTTCTAACCTAACCTATCCGAGTCGGATCTGCCCCGGAAGGTTTTGTTCGCTCGCTTCGCTCGCTCACTGCAGAAATTTTCACCCTCGCAGCAAATTCTGCCTGACGAAAAAGGCAAGTTTCGAACATGTGGCTACATGCCCAAAAAAAAAATGCAAATCTAATTTCTGTCTTATAACACTCGGCGTAATTAATGATATGCCAAGATAGTTTCGGACAAAATAATATTCGAAAAATTGTTATTTAAGCCAAGTGATGTTTCTGTCTCATTAAGTTGATGCCAAAATAGATTATACCAAGTCTGTTATGTCCTAAGCGTTTCGGACAAAAAAGTTTAGAGGGAACCCGTTTAGTACAGTACCTACTCTGCCACAACCTGATTTGTGCAGGTAGCTAGTTTACAGTAATAGTACGATTTATATTTAATTAAACAAAAATAATTCATACATAAAACCAGTACAGATAAAAATAAATACCTATAACATTAGAATATATAGCATAAAATAAGTATAGTGAAAAATTATATAAACATAAAAGTTAGTACTAAAAATATGTATGAAAAACAATATTATGAACATAAATAATTCTATGTGATGATGATTATGAACAGAGATTATTCTAAATACCGATCATTATGAAGTTAAATTGTATAAGAAAAATTTTCGGAGTTCCAATAATCTAAGTTGCAATTTTATAAATACTTTGGCGCACCCTATTTATTTGTATGCACAACTAAATAATCTCAAAGCAAACACGTAGAGATCCGATTATAAGTGGTGATGCATAAATAAAGTTGTTTGCGCCGTTCAACTCGCAACAGCCACTCATCACGACAAACAAACTAGCGCGCTGTGGTCGCCCCTCCAAGTTTGCAAGTTTTACCTCCGCTCGTGTGTTGCGTACCAACTAGCTGTGTTGACGCTACACTGCTTGAGGTACACACTAACCTATTATATATGTCGTATGTGTATTTATATCGTTAGGACGTCAAGGTGTCACTCTAGCTGTCGACGTCCGATCGGCTTAATCCATTCGAAATAAAATAAGTAAAAAAAGTTTTAAGTTAAACGGTTTTTATTGCACCAAAAACTAGAAAATAAAAATTAGTTGTAACTAACCGTAGATGCAACTTTTTGGAGATTAGTCACGTGAAACTATTATCACTGTAGTCTTCCCAAGTCGGATGCTGAAAGCCACGTTTAGCCTCTATGTCAGTGGATTAAGCGTATCCTAATCGGAAACTTTTACCAAACTAAAATAAAAACGTGGGGCGTACGCAATTGTGATTAAGTCACTAAAGTTATTTAAGAACACACATAGAAATCAAGACAGCAATAGAGTAAAAAGTTTTGTTCTGGCCTAGATAAAAGTTATTTACCTCTGTAGAAGTGTTGGAACAGATGAATGATTCATTGCAAAATTAAAGCTACAATTACATATTTTGAACATGTAAGTTTCTTCATAATAACGCCCCACGTTTTTATTTTAGTTTGGTAAAAGTTTCCGATTAGGATGCGCTTAATCCACTGACATAGAGGCTAAACGTGGCTTTCAGCATCCGACTTGGGAAGACTACAGTGATAATAGTTTCACGTGACTAATCTACAAAAAGTTGCATCTACGGTTAGTTACAACTAATTTTTATTTTCTAGTTTTTGGTGCAATAAAAACCGTTTAACTTAAAACTTTTTTTACTTATTTTATTTTCAAGTTTTTAGTGCAACTTATTCTAGATCAAAGGATGTTGTTTGTAATATGCAATACAGTTAGGGATGCTAGCGTTTAACTCTCGCGCTTTAATCACGACACAAACATGTTTAAACGTAATGGACAATATTTTATGTGTAACGAGAGGGAATCCGAAATCCGACACTAAAAAAATGTCAGCTAGAATGCCCGAAGTGTCTCAACTGGACGTGTTATTCGTACAATACCCTAGATAACAGAGATCTGACAATAAGGAATATATCAATCAATTAGGTTTATTGAGGAAATCAAGTTTAAAGCGATGCCCGACGGCTCGCCCTACGCGATTAACTCACGCTGTCACTCTATCAGCTGGAGGGCCGAAGGCCGACGGCTCGCCCTACGCTATGCGATCCACTCACGCTGTCACCCTATCAGCTGGAGGGCCGCAGGCCCGACGGCTCGCCCTACGCGGTCCAATTACGCTGTCACTCGATAGAGCTGTCAAGCTGATAAGGCGATCCACTCACGCTGTCAGTTTATCGGCCAGAGGGCCGCAGGCCCGACGGCTCGCCCTACGCGATCCACTCACACTGATGTCACTCTATCAGCTGGAGGGCCGCAAGCCCGACGGGTCGCCCTACGCTACGCGATCCACTCACGCTGTCCGCTTATCGGCCAGAGAGCCGCAGGCCCGACGGCTCGCCCTACGCGGTCCACTCACGCTGATGTCACTCTATCAGCTGGAGGGCCGAAGGCCCGACGGCTCGCCCTACGCTACGCGACTACGCACTCGCCCGACTCTATCAGCTGGAGGGCAGAAGGCCCGACGGCTCGCCCTACGCAATCCACTCACGCAGTCACACTATCAGCTGGAAGGCCGCATGCCCGACGGCTCGCCCTACGCGCTCTACTCACGCTGTCACTCTATCAGCTGGAGGGCCGCAGGCCCGACGGCTCGCCCTACGCAATCCACTCACGCTGTCACTCTATCAGCTGGAGGGCCGCAGGCCCGACGGGTCGCCCTACGCTACGCGATCCACTCACGCTATCAGTTTGTCGGCCAGAGGGCCGCAGGCCCGACGGCTCGCCCTACGCGGTCCACTCACGCTGATGTCACTCTATCAGCTGGAGGGCCGAAGGCCCGACGGCTCGCCCTACGCGATCCACTCACGCTGTCACTCTATCAGCTGGAGGGCCGAAGGTCCGACGGGTCGCCCTACGCTACGCGATCCACTCACGCTGTTACACTATCAGCTGGAGGGCCGCAGGCCCAACGGGTCGCCCTACGCTACGCGATCCACTCACGCTGTCACTCTATCAGCTGGAGGGCCGCAGGCCCGACGGGTCGCACTACGCTACGCGATCCACCCACGCTATCACTCTATCAGCTGGAGGACCGCAGGCCCGACGGGTCACCCTACGCTACGCGCTCCACTCACGCCGTCAGTCTATCAGCCGGAGGGCCGCAGGCCCGACATGGCTGGCAGTGACACGTGTCTCAGCAGCATCAGGTTTGAGGAGTTAGAAGTCAGTATTAAATCCGTCTGTATCTTTTCGTCCAATATTCCGCAGGGTTTGAAGACGAAAGTCTTTGATCATTGTATGTTGCCAGTGATGACCTACGGTACTAAACCGTGCTCGCTTACAATGGGCCTTATAAGAATGCTCAATGTCACCCAAAGGGCAAAGGAGAAGGCTATGCTAGGAGTCTCTCTGCGATATCGGATCAGAAATGAGACCATCCGCAGCAGAACCAAAATAACCGATATAGCTCTTCGAATCGCTAAACTGAGGCTGTGGCAGTGGGCGGGGCTCGTAACGCGTGGAACCGATGGCCGTTGGGGCGATAAGTTTTTCGAGTGGTGGTCACGCACCGGAAGGCGCAGCGTGGTTAGGCTCCCCACAAGGTGGACTGATGACCTGGTGAAGGTCACTGGATGCGGGTGGCATAGGGCCGGTCCTTGGGGCAATCTTTGAGGGAGGCCTATATTCACCAATGAACGTCTTTCGGCTGATATGATGATGATTATGATAATGAAATCCGTATGTTTCTACCAAATGTCTAAAGCAGTACTTCAAAATCTACAGATCGCTAAACCTAGCGGTTGTGGCAGGCAGTAACACTGGAGTATCAAATCTGAGGAGTTGGACGTTAGTATTAAATTCGCATGTTTCTACTTAATATCTAAAGAACTTCTTTAAAATCAAGAAATCGATAAAAGATAAACCTTGCGGTTATTGTGGGCAGTACTGCAGCATCAGGAGTGAAGAGTTGGAAGTCAAGATCAGGCAGTTAGTATTTGATTATGCCAAACATGCTATACTTTCATTTTCACGTGTCTAACACTCTCGGTTAAGGTAAGCAGTACGTCTGGAGCATCAGGCTTTGAGGGTACAAGGATACAAATATTATAATATTGCATTGTCATGGGGACTTGACACCAGTTCCAAATTTCATTAATTTTGGTGCAGTAGAAGTGGTCGAAAAATCGATCACAAGATTTGAAGCATCGACGACAGTTGATACGCGGTGAAGTTAATAAAAACCGTTTAAAAACCTCATCCATCAAAGCTGAAGTAAACGTAAAGTCAAGCAAGTGGGTATTCAAATTGTCACACAATAGCAATGCAAAATTATAAAATAAAATTTGGCTCCGGTTTTAACCCTACACCCGAGATATAGGTATTCATATCTGTTAATGTTATAAAAGCGACTAATATGTCAAATATGCTAACCAACGTCGTCGCATTTATTTATCGCTGATATGACAATGCTGTAGCTATTTAGCAACCAATAACTTTTTATCCGGCTAATGTCGTTCATCCGCCGATAGTCCATAAAGGCAAATTTCTATGAGGTGATGATAAGTTTTCTTTTAATCCATAATTATGTACCTAAAAGGTATAGCAATACAAATTTCTTTGAAAGTACTCGTTGCTATGTCTACTTGAATAAAGAATCGTGTGACTTTGACATTGCCCTAGTGTTTTAGTTCAAAACTATAACCAAAGGATGTTTTTGAAGGGGCCTTACACAATTAACACCATGCCTAATCCTTCTGGTACCCGCTGGAGGTGCATTATTCTAACATTTATAACCGATAAGCATAAACCTCTTTTATTTTTTTCTCCTAAACTTTTATGAATGATAGTAGGTAGGTTCTATGAATGAATAATTATCACGGGACAATCTTACACAAATGCACCTAGTTCCACGGTAAACTCAACTAGCGACGATGTAATAATAATAGATATAGGTATACGTATACAAAGATACTTAAAAACATAAAAAAATCCATTCCAATGGAACGAATATTTACGAAAACACACACAAGTAAATGGGACTTGAACCTTGGGACTTGAAAATTGGGACTGAACCATGGGACCGGAATGGAACCCGGAAACTCCGGCTTAGTAAGCAGAGTCTCTACCAATTCTACCAACTAGGCTACGGCTGAAAAGCTAATAAATCATAAATCAAATCAATCTGAAAAGCTAGCGGGAAGAGATTCCTTATAATTATATAAGTTCACCTTTATACCTACATTTCTTTATAACTGTGTGTAACATATTCGTTTGTCACTTAATTGTGATTTACTACTACTACTACTAATATAATTTTATACAAATGAATATACTATAGTATCTATACCAACATATATTTGGCTCAATAATACAAGTAGGTATATCTCTTTAAATAGAGTAGCGTGCAGTGCCTCAAAGAAGACAAGTGCATACGATTCTCATATATAATCAATTAAACTTGCATACACGCACACAGTCCACATATGTACCCACATAACCTATGCAAGATATATTGCAAATTATGCAGGACAGTGCGTTTGTCGACAGAGTCGATTGGCCTAATTCACCGGTTATACCTACTATGTAACGAGTATCCAACCAATACCAGTAGGTACATTTGATTAGTGGTAGCAATATCTATTGCACGTTTGTGCCTAATGCGATCTCGTATTATGAGCCATGAAAATGTAATAACAAAAATAAAAAAAATGTGATTTATAACATTGCTTATGGATTTTTTCGATCCTAAGTTCAGCCTTCAACTCAGGTTGAACTAAATAAGGATACTGGGTACGATAGGTACGACATAAATATAATTAAACATACGTAAGTAGATAAATAAATACTTAATGTACCTACACAGCAACAACCATACTGCTCCCGTAAGCATAAATGCAGTAACTAGTTTTGAAGTATCAATCAATTCTTTACTTTATTCAACTGAATTATGTTTTGGTATAAATTAACATTTTAAACCAGTTACTGCGTTTATGCTAACGGGGGCAGCATACGTCAGGACCTCGTATCAACCCATGACGCAAATAAATGGCTGTGATTCCCACTATTCCCAGCATCGTAAACAGTCGGTAACTACTAAGCTACGAAGCAGCTCTTATTATCTACTGAGTAACGTGGTGTTGTCGACAGATGCGGAACCACTGATATGCTACCAGTGCCAGCACGCGCGCAACCTGAGCGACTGCGCGCCGGAGCCCTGTGCGCCGGGATTGCATTGCGCCACTGTCGCCAAGGCGCCAGGTTAGTAGGCTATGTGTGTTACCACTGATATGCTACCAGTGCCAGCACGCGCGCAACCTGAGCGACTGTGCGCCGGAGCCCTGTGCGCCGGGATTGCATTGCGCCACTGTCGCCAAGGCGCCAGGTTAGTAGGCTATGTGTGTTACCACTGATATGCTACCAGTGCCAGCACGCGCGCAACCTAAGCGACTGCGTGCCGGAGCCCTGTGCGCCGGGATTGCATTGCGCCACTGTCGCCAAGGCGCCAGGTTAGTAGGCTATGTGTGTTACCACTGATATGCTACCAGTGCCAGCACGCGCGCAACCTGAGCGACTGTGCGCCGGAGCCCTGTGCGCCGGGATTGCATTGCGCCACTGTCGCCAAGGCGCCAGGTTAGTAGGCTATGTGTGTTACCACTGATATGCTACCAGTGCCAGCACGCGCGCAACCTAAGCGACTGCGTGCCGGAGCCCTGTGCGCCGGGATTGCATTGCGCCACTGTCGCCAAGGCGCCAGGTTAGTAGGCTATGTGTGTTACCACTGATATGCTACCAGTGCCAGCACGCGCGCAACCTGAGCGACTGTGCGCCGGAGCCCTGTGCGCCGGGATTGCATTGCGCCACTGTCGCCAAGGCGCCAGGTTAGTAGGCTATGTGTGTTACCACTGATATGCTACCAGTGCCAGCACGCGCACAACCTGAGCGACTGCGCGTCGGAGCCCTGTGCGCCGGGATTGCATTGCGCCACTGTCGCCAAGGCGCCAGGTTAGTAGGCTATGTGTGTTACCACTGATATGCTACCAGTGCCAGCACACGCGAAACCTGAGCGACTGTGCGCCGGAGCCCTGTGCGCCGGGATTGCATTGCGCCACTGTCACCAAGGCGCCAGGTTAGTAGGCTATGTGCGTTACCACTGATATGTTACCAGTGCCAGCACGCGCGCAACCTGAGCGACTGCGCGCCGGAGCCCTGTGCGCCGGGATTGCATTGCGCCACTGTCGCCAAGGGGCCAGGTTAGTAGGCTATGTGCGTTACCACTGATATGTTACCAGTGCCAGCACGCGCGCAACCTGAGCGACTGCTCGCCGGAGCCCTGTGCGCCGGGATTGCATTGCGCCACTGTCGCCAAGGCGCCAGGTTAGTAGGCTATGTGTGTTACCACTGATATGTTACCAGTGCCAGCACGCGCGCAACCTGAGCGACTGCTCGCCGGAGCCCTGTGCGCCGGGATTGCATTGCGCCACTGTCGCCAAGGCGCCAGGTTAGTAGGCTATGTGTGTTACCACTGATATGCTACCAGTGCCAGCACGCGCGCAACCTGAGCGACTGTGCGCCGGAGCCCTGTACGCCGGGATTGCATTGCGCCACTGTCGCCAAGGCGCCAGGTTAGTAGGCTATGTGTGTTACGATAAACATGGAAATCTAATGAAGCAATTTATATTTTAATATCATTTCATAATATATGATTTATAATTTATATCTCGTTATAGGCTTGGCACCTACAACATTTTTAAAGTGCTCATAATCATAAACGAATTTTGTACCAAAGTTTCCAGTCCAATACGAGTAGGTATTATTTTTTGTACATAATTGATCATAGAACTATGAAAGTGTTGAACCTTTTCTACGTATGAAGACGCTGGCCACGAGCAAAAATCATGCAAAATAACCTGATTTTTAACATCAATATTTTAATTATCTGAATTTTAACGTGATTGACAATATGTAGGTACCTAAGTAGTCTGTCAAAAAATATATTGTGGAAAACTAAAACATATTTAAAACTTGCAATACGAGCCTTTTGTCAGCCTTTTGTCAGCCTCTGTAGCCTAGTTGGTAGTGACCCTGCCTACGAAGCTGGAGGTTCCGGGTTCGAATCCCGGCGAGGGCATTCTTTGTGTATTTATTTATCACAAATGTTTGTTCCTTGGTCATGGCTGTGTATGTATCTAAGTATCTATACGTATCTATCTATTATATATATCGTCGCGTGGTACCCACAACACAAGCCTTAATTGAGCTTGCCGTGGGACTAGGTTGATTTGTGTAAGATGTCCCAAGATATTTATTTATTTTTATTTATTAATTTATTTATTTAGTTTCGAAAACTTTAAAACTATTAATATGTATACAATATAAAATGACACCTCCCTCGAGTCATTAATAGGTGTAATTTGTATGGAAACATATCCTCGCACATCTCTGGTGGAAACGCAGCCTAATACGCGTGCAACACTTCCTGCACAAATTCATGCTATTGCATGGCGCTGGATGTTCATGTCTTCTATAGACGGTATTAATTTTGTAACTTAACCTTGTCCTCAGATTTCAAGTCATCATTAACCTGCTCCGCAAGCGCCGCTCAGCCGTGCACTCTGGTCCAGTCTGAACAAATCCTGCAGCTGACCTGCACGTGCCCAGGATACTTCTGCAACGCGCCCTTCAATGCTCAACTACGGAAAAAGCTTCTTAATTTCACCTCAAATTTTACCAACACCAATAATTCCAGCGTCGATCTTACAGATGTGTTTTTAAAATCATTTCAAAATGTTACGTCAAAGAAACTGTATGAAGAAATTACAGTGGAACCACGGTTGCCAATTATGAAAATAACATTTACATTTAAAGCAAACACAGAAGACAGTTCGACTGATATAAATCCACCCAAAGCGGAAGCTTTGAAGCATGAGGCCACGGAGCCTTCTGACGACGAAGAAGACGAAACCGAAGGCAGCGGGTCGTACGAGGAGACCCGGTTGAGGCGGCCGGCGTCGGCGCCCGCCGCACCGAGCTCCTTCCTACCAGCTAGTGAAAACGGGGCTCCACCTTTACTAATAAACTTTATTCCACTCACGACAATGTTGTTAGTTATGCTGTAGAAGACGTAGAACATTATTTAAAGTTGGCGTAGTAGGGCATCAGCAGTTTCGCTGGTAAAGTCGGAAAGCCGGCCCGAAGAATGCAAATTGTGTTACCGAAAACGGGAACAAAACAAACTTTGGCAATTAGTGCTTTGACAGTTATGTCGTGATAAGTTATGGAATGAAAGTATGCCGTGTATATGTATATTTAGAAACGCTAAAAACCTGATGGTACTGCTATCGAATAAAATGTAGTTTCGGTTTCAAATCGTTAATAAAGTAGCGACGTGGATTTGACGAACACAGGAAGATCTTCCTAATTTCCTATACATACAATGTACAAAATAAACTTTACTCATCCATGCAAATATTTACTTATAAGCACATTGTGTACACGATGACTTGATATAACAATCAAAAGGTACCTATGTATTACTAGATTTATTATCTAATCTAATATTTTATCTAATCTAAAAAAAAAAACTTTTTAGGTTAAAAAACTTTTTACTTTAAAAATTACAGGTACAATTTTTCTATAAATTGCTAACGCTCCTCAAGTTAGTATTTTATTTTACCTTGCTCAAAATTTTACAATCAATATGAAACTTTAGATATTTTGGCTAAAAAACCTAAAAAGTTTTTTTTTTAATGTTTAAACCATGGCTTAAATGGTTCTAAATTGTCTATAGGCTCTTACTTAATCTTAACTCACTCCGAGGCGGGTATCAAAAACACGCGCTTAAAATTTTTCACCTTTAACAACCTTGGGTACGGGACTTAAGTATTTCTCTTCACTATTTAATTTTTATCGTATTTAAATTCACAAAAAATATGTAGGTACTCTTAACAGGACATACGTATTAACGAATAGATTTAATGAAAATGCAATCGAAACTACATTTAAATACGATACGGTAAGCTGATACAATTTTTCATTAAAGATTATAATAGGTAGCAGAAATAAATTTAAAAATGCAAATTTAATCGTTCGCCGTTATTTTTAACAAAACATGTATTTATTTGAGCGTTTAATATTGAACATCTATAAAATGTGAAAGCTAAAAGCATTTTGCATCAAATACGTTTCTCATCTCGGACGAATATTCGGCGTCAGTTTGTCCGAAGCGAGAAATCAATAATATGAATGCACCAGCTGCAAGTTATCGTTAAAGCTCAAGTTATTAGCTATCTATAAGGCATAGCACATTATAGGTAAGCACAGTATAGGTCATACATATTGAAGGAAATAAAGAATATCCGAGTTTAAGATGTATAGATAAGTAATTTAATCAAATTACTTAAATAAGAGTACATACCTACAAATACCTGGAATTAATAAATACAAGTATGAACATATTTTGAAATTTGGATCATGTATGTACAATCGGTTTTTAATAGAATAGATAGAGCATTTCTAATTAATTATTTTTTAATTATGTTCCGAAATGTTTGTGTTCATGCACCTAATTAAAACTTGTGCTTAACCTCAGCTACTAACCGTTTTATTTAATGTAACAAGGTACTTCTGTGTAATCCGAGTTGAGCCCATTTACTTGAGGATCCATTGCATTTCTATATACTTAAAAAAAATAGACCAATGAGGCTGATTTTGTAATGACGTGGATTGTAAAATTGTAATAGTTTGCGTCGCATAATGCCAAAATACTGTGGTGTATTGAAATCTAGGTTCAAATTGAAAACTAGTCTTAAGTCATGAGCTTCATGTACGAATTAAAAGCAAAATAAAAAAAAACTAGAAATAGTTATGGTTGGGTTGCAGATTCTTGCCGTACTAGGTAAACAACCAACACTTAGGTACTCATATCAAGTATTCTCATTAACTACAAATGGAGTAGTTTGAAAAACATAACAAATAGCTCATCTATCTACTTACTCTAAACCCAATCGACGGAAACCAAATTTCTTGTCTCTTTTGCACCTCTTAGTCCCTATGTTTATGTAATATGTTAATAATCTTCCTGGAGAATGGAAGTATTGAACAATGTGGGTAGCATAGCAAGTAAGTCTTGGAATATGTGGTCACATTATTTCTACAACGAGATATTATACATATATTATAACATTTAGCTCATTAGTATATACTGTAAGTACTTGATTACATCTTTGCCATCTATGTATTATTGTAGACTAGAGTTGATAAAGCCGGTCTTTAAATTTACCATCCATTCATTGTTTTATACATTTTGTCGTGGTTTAAGAATTTTACGATTAAAACCCATTCCGAATAATACCTGTGTTTTTTATCATGCACTTTCCCTTTCACAATTAGTAAACGAAATACCTATTTAATTGAGGGTTAAATAGAAATACATATAAAATGTTGTATTAACACCTTTAGGACCACCAGAGTCACAATTTTAAATTATGCCAGCACTGTTACTATGTGACAATACTGAAATTATACAAAATTCAGTAAAATAAATAGTAATAAAATCCCTGATAGTCCTGTAAAATCAATTCAGTTGAAAATGTTCCCACTATGTATATGTAACGGTTATAGAAGACAGTTCACTGTACGGACAGGATACATAAAGCACCCGAATCATACAATAATTGTATCCAGTTATAAAATCGGACATCTCCGCTCTACGTACAAAGTAGCTTTTAATTAGGTAAATTAATCACACTAAGTACAATGATATATAAGTAAAGATACGTTATACTCTAACAAAATGAGCGAAATAAATACTTCACAGCATACGCCTACAATTTATTGACAGTTGACATACACCTATCTTCATACTTCAAAATGCGTAAAAGAGATGGCAAAACACATAATATATACTCGTATTTAATAAATAAAAAAGAGACAACTAGCGTTTGACAATTGCGCGTGCATTCTTTTATTGATAAACATTGTTTTATCTTTGTTACTCTCGATCTTAAACAGCATAAGCTTGTCTTTTTCTCTAAGTCAGTCAAAAACGTCAAAATGGCGTCCTATTTATTTTCAATAAATAATAAAATTGAAAAAAATATATAATTCAGTTTTATTGCGCATGATGTGTGATGCTTAGGGCATTTTTGCATTTTATTTTGTGGTTTTCACTATTGTATAACATAAAATGAAATTTTAGGGCGCAGTTCATGTGATTTGCGAGAACTCGGCAGTGGTACACACCTCTCGGTGGTCCGGATAGAACTAAGAGCGATTGTTAGAATTATCACAATCTGAGCGCTTCAATTTTAGAGCCGGTGTAACATATCTTTACTTGTTATATCATTGACTAAGTAAATACACGTTGAACGTGCAAGTCAAGGGTGATAGGGCACCTTCTGGGCAAACTCATTCCATCGTAGGCCACGTCTTTGCCCTCGGCTAGACTGTGGCCATGAGTAAGCCCATTTAAAATTAAAAAAGAATAGCAACATTACATTCACGATAATAATAGTACATTGTACATCAAGGGAGGTAAGTACGGAACTACTAACGAGAGTGTTAGAAGCCCGACGCCGTAGGCGGAGGGCTTTTAATGACTGGAGTTAGTATTCCGCTTACGACCGTGAAACATACAATGTTTTTCATCACACTTGCCGACGAAAAAATAAGTTTTAAGACAGACTATTATTAAATGACCTTCTGACAACTCTATTACTCCCTAGGGAAATTCACTTTTCTATTACTCCCGCTATGCATGCAAGCAATATAGCGCGCTTAGATAGCAAGTGTGATGAAAAATTACATAATTAGGTACTGCATCATATTGTCTCAATGTGGTGGGACACTGTATACGAGTACTACAACCTACATTAGTTGTGTTGTGTTGTTGGTAAGGTCGCTACATACCATATTGTAGGTACCTACTATGCGAGGGGTGTGTTTGTCTTCCTCCAGGCATGACCATTTCACTACTTATCCTGGGAATTAAAGTCTCACTTCAATTTCTAACACAGTACCGATGAATTATGGGCCAGTGGAGTAGAGTGATACAGTTGTTAAGAGGTTTAGAGCTAGTAGTACTTAATCCATCTTTGCACACACATTTTCCTTAAAATCGTGTTACTGAGATAGCGGATTCAAAATATGTGGGACACTGCGATATTAATACATACAACATAATTATACAACGACTCAGAGTAATTCATTTAATTACATTGTCTACTCCAATTAATCGTAATGATTGGCTTCAACAATAAAGGATATTGGAGTTAAAAGTTGATTATAGACAGGTACAGTCAGCAGCAGATATACCTGAGCGGGCAAGGTATCCAAGAAGTCATGTACACTTAAATCGTCAGAAAAATATGAACATCTAAGTTATCATTTTCACATACGCTTTCAGTTCGTCACATATATCTTAACATTCCAGTTTTTCTTTAACACGTACACAGTTATTTAATCACAATGTCAATAACGTTTACAAAGTCAGTGGTAACTAAGCACTCAAATTTAAGCAGTTGTCATTAATATCTACACGCACTGCCAATCACATACGTCAGCAGCCAAGGTGCCACCCGTTGCTTAGCAGTTGTTATTTCAATGGTAACTAAGCACCAACATTTTATGTGAATAACTTTCAATACTGTAATTTTTCATTCTGTAATTAATTAGTTCGTTGAATGCAGTTTTTGCAATCCAAATGGCAAACGTATTTTCCTAGCTAGCTTCGGCACCTACCGCTGAACAGCAAAGGAACATTCTCTGTCACTTCAATTAGGGTATAATAAGAGTGACAGAGAAAGTCTGGAACCCGCTGGAGGCAAGCAGCGCAGAACCGGTCATATTGGCGATCATTGGGGGAGGCCTATGTCCAGCAGTGGACGTCTTTTGGCTGAAATGATGATGATGATGATGATGAAGAGTGACCATGACAAGTTCTTTCGATTTGATGATTTCGGATTTCGGGGTAGCGGCCCTGAGGGCTTATTGCGAGCTACGCACGAAGTTTTGCCTCTTTGTCACACTTACGTTCGACATTGCAAGTGCGAAAGAGAGAGGCAAAATATCGTTCGTGGTTCACAATAGGCCCTCTGGTTATAACTTATAAAGAATATTTGATCCATATGTGACAAGGATTGCTTTGACGTCCGACTGACTGACAACTCACGAAAGCAGTGCAGACTTGTCACTGCATACATCTATCTCAGGTTATGGCAAACTACCTATTCAAAATGGATACATTTCTTTAGAATATTGAAATATGACTTATATTTGTAATAACATATTGTTAGGTAATAAATGAAGGTTGCAGGAATACATTCATTCCGGACCTAATAATTATCAATATGACGTCAATAGGTAACGTCAATATTTCATTGCAAGTTTGAGAAAAATAAAATGAAACAGATAACAAACATAAAACATTTTATTTTCAAGAATAGGGATGATGACTGTAGTTAAAACAAATTATTTAACATTATGCACGACATAATACACGAAGAAATAATTACTAACATGTAGATTGCAGTAATTTTTGTACAAATCTTCTATTTAATGAATTGAAAATAACTTAAAAGAGTAGGTCATTTGGCAGTACTCAAACGTGACGTCACTTTTGAGTATTTCATATAAAATTCCATAGTGGTGATCGTTTTGACCACAGATGTTTTGACAGTTCGAAAAAAGATGCTCATTTGACTTGCCAGTCATCATGCCTATTGAATGTTTCATACAAGCTTTTTTCGCTGGAGGAGCGTTGGTGGCCCACCGGTAAGGCTTTCATTCCGAAGGTCGTGGGCTCAAATCCTGTCGGCTCGTACCAATGAGTTTTCAGAACTTATGTACCGTACCTATGTACGAAATATCATTTGACATTATTTACCAGTTGCTTTTCGGTGAAGGAGAACATCGTGAGGAAACCGGACTAATCCCAATAAGGCTTAGTATACCCTCTGGGTTGGAAGGTCGAATGGCAGTCGCTTTCGTAAAAATCTAGCACCTACGCCAAATCTTGGGACTAGTTGTCAAAGCGGGCCCTAGGCTCTCTGGCCGTGGCAGAAGCCGGGGTAACGAAAAAGCAGGAAGAAGAAGACAAAGTATTGTCGCTGACTGTGCTTTACTTCCCACGACCAACTTACACATATCGAGACGATTCTAAGAAACCCAAACACAATGGGGGTTGGTTGTTTCATCACAAAGTTCCTATGGCTATCTTCCAGTTCCACCATCAGATCAGCTCTTTGTCATAATAATATTGCATTGTCATCAAATTTAAGCAGCTCAATCTAAAATCGGGAAATGGTTCAAATTTAACTTGCAAGATTCGATCATAGACAACGGAACTGAAAACTAAGTTGAAACTAAATTCTAAAAGCTTGTAAAAAGAGAAAAGTAAATAATTTATCCTAAAGTTGACTAAGAAGCACCTGTCAAATGATTGAAGAGAAAAATGTGAGATAGATGTATCTGATGACAAGACTGCACTGCTTTCGATGATTGTCAAAACAGTTACTTAAAATAAGTATAGCTATTTTTCAATCAATATTCATCCATATTTGTACCATACAACGTCTATTTTTCCTTCTTGTTCAGATATATTTGCCTTGTTGACTGCTTAGGTACCAGTGGTTTTTCAACAGCTGAGGTATCAATGATTTGTTGTATGTTAAGAAATTAATGAAAATCGACTGTTAAGATATTTGTGACTTGTTAAGCGCTCAC
Organism: Thaumatotibia leucotreta; assembly: GCA_025490895.1. NCBI lineage: Eukaryota > Metazoa > Arthropoda > Insecta > Lepidoptera > Tortricidae > Thaumatotibia > Thaumatotibia leucotreta. The sequence continues at coordinate 52,695 of JALPQI010007371.1, forward strand.
AAGTAAATACTATCATGACAGTCAACAACTTTTTGAAAGTTTAAATGTTAACCTCTCTTTGGACACCTCGAGTGTATAGTGACTTCTGATGCTGACTGTACACCGCTTTCTGAGTGACTGTCGTAAGCCACTGCACCAACTTGCGTCTTACGCAAATTTTCTCTTCCACTCCTCGAGGATATAGCTGTAACGACTGTTCTCTAGACGGCCAATTAATGGGATTCAACTTCGACCGACGAAGACACGGCCGGAGACGGGGACCCTGACCGACTCTCGGGAGCACTTGGGTCCATGGGGTCGTTACTCCCCAATAGCTAGCCACTAGTTAGCTGCCCTGCGGACACATCAATATTATTATTATCCCTTCGGGTGGCAGGACCGTTACGTCAAAAAGCTGTCAGGTGGCGGCGCCATTTTGCGCGAAAATAGTCAAGTGCCAGGGGGTCCGACGGGTGGTCAACGAGAAATTGGCGGGAGTTACAAATTTAACGATTATTGTGTGTTATTTTATGAAGCTTATATAAAAAACGCACAGCATTATAATAAGTATGAAATAGGCTATTAATTCCGTTAACAAACATATATTTTTGGTAAAAGTGTAATTTGCTAGTCCTCGTTGAACGTAGGCTGAGCAAACATTTTCCCGATTTTTGTGTAGAAGACACTAGTAATATAAAATACGGCATTGATTTGAGAAAAAAATAGGTTTTTTTGTAGCAATATACATGTACAAACAAGAAAAGAAAGTGAAATGATACCATTGCATAAAGCTTTTACACATTACAAGCACGTAAATGTTACGTCGAAAATTATTTTCGTACAACATCAGTCAAACACAGAGTAAACTTTAAAAATTTGTTTTGTAATCATATATTGATTATTAGTTTCAAATTTTGTATTTATTTTGCATAATGCCTCATGGAAAATGTGTTCACTTCGGCGTCTGAAGGAAAATTAATGTTTTTGTAAATAAAATTTGTCAAATAATACGACACTCAAAAACTGAGGTAGAAAGATGACTCGTAGATTGTTTCAAAATAAGTATATATTTTCAACATGTGTTTGATTTGTAATGTACAGGATTAAAAACTACATTTAATAACATCCCAAAAATGTATAAATACGATACCTTAGCATTAAAACTTTTAATACTAAATCGCTTCAAAAATACACAAAAAATGTCAAATGATTACATTTCACCAGGACTATATTAGTGTGGATACGACTTCTGATTTGTTCTTATATAATTATGACTATACTTAGATTCAAACAAATCTATGATGAGCTCTCCATGTACATTATTCAATAGAAATAATATTTCAAAGTCAATATAATATATTTTCTTCGGTTACTGCGAGGATTACACATGAAAATAAACTATGAAAATCGGATGAACTCGCGTATATTAACTAACTTTAACTTCATTCCGACGTACCTTTACCTACAGGGTTCGTGGTCTGCGGATGACGTCGGAATGAAGTTAAAGTTAGTTAATATACGTGAGTTTATTCGTTTTTCATAGTTTTATTTCATAAATAAATGTCATTGGAAAATCTTACACAAAACGACCTAGTCCATGGTAAGGTAAATTACCTAAGGCTTGTGTTGTGGGACTAAGGGACGACAATATACTCTGTCCAACAATTCGCGGAAGTAGAAAAGGGCCCCAAATTTAATAAAATGTGTTAGTTTTTAGTAAAACGCCCACTTTGTCGCTTACCATAAAGACGAGGTTTCTTTGTATCTCCATATGAATAAACTGACAAAGCGGCTTTATGGCAAACGATAAAGTGAGACGTTTCACTAAACTCACTCACAAATGTAGTGGTCTGCCCTTACAAAATTAGAAAATGCGGCCTTTTATTACCAAAAGGGAATGTTGGACCTGGGTCGCGTTTTATGAAGTTACAATTTACAATTTCGCTGTTTGCCTCTCTTTCTAGCCAATACGTGAGTGCGTTAGAGAGGCAAACAGCGAAATTGTAAATTGTAACTTTATAAAACGCGACCCTGTTACATCCTCGACCACCACGTACATCTGAGACTCTTCCTCTCGCTCCTGCATATCTTAAATTTATAACTACAGCATAGCAAATAAACATACACGTGAAAAATAGTCATTTTGTAATAATAGTGTCTGAACGAGTGCCTGAAACCGACACGAGTAGGGAAGATGACCTACATTTCGACACTAACATTATACCATTCTACAACGCATTATAAGAAAAATACTAATGTAATTAATTTCCGCACTAGTGCGGAAAAGTCACTGTCTGTACATGTAAAAGTATTTAGCCAACCAAATTAACCAAAATAAGTATTAAATCCAAAAACCGAAGTCTTATCCATACTATTCTATCTTCATTTGAAATGAAACAAAATGGCCACGGTCGCGACCTTGAAACATGGGTCCCGGTCCCGGTATATCAACGACGACATTTTTTAATGAAATATGATCGAGTTTTAAAATAAATGATTGTATTTTTAAGCTACCAAATAGTTAACCCAGCTATTTATATCTAATTTGAGTAATTTGGGGCTAGTAGTGTTACATATACAGTAATAAATGCCCGATTTCTCTGAAACAAACCTGTTCATAACCCAAATCTTTGTAATAAACTATGAAATAAATATGTTAAAATGTAATAAATGGAAGATTAAACGATTGTAAATTGCTTATCACTTAGTTAAGCATTTT
>JALPQI010007372.1:0-45734 GCA_025490895.1 Thaumatotibia leucotreta
GATTTTGAAGCACTGCTCTAGATATTTGGTAGAAACATACGGATTTCATTATTATAATCATCATCATCATATCAGCCAAAAGACGTTCACTGGTGAATATAGGCCTCCCCCAAAGATTGTCACAAGGACCGGCCCTGTGCCACCCGCATCCAGCAACCCTCACCAGGTCATGAGTCTACCTTGTGGGTGGCCTACCAGCGATGTGGCTTCCGGTACGTGACCGCCACTAGAGAACCTTCCCGCCCCAACGGCCATCGATTCCACACGCAACGAGCCCCGCCCACTGCCACTTTAGTTTAGCGATTCGAAGAGCTATATCAGTTACTTGGGTTCTGCTGCGGATGGTCTCATTTCTAATCCGTATATCGCAGAGAGACTCCTAGCATAGCCCTCTCCATTGCCCTTTGGGTGACATTGAGCCTTCTTATGCTGATAGAATGACAGCGTGATTGGATCGCGTAGGGCGAGCCATTGGGCCTGCAGCTCTCCAGCTGATAAAGTGACAGGGTGAGTGGATCGCGTAGGGCGAGCCGTTGGGCCTGCGGCCCTCCAGCTGATAGAGTGATAGCGTGAGTGGATCGCGTAGGGAGAGCCATCGGGCCTGCGGCCCTCCGGCCGATAGAATGACAGCGTGAATGTATCGCGTAGGGCGAGTCGTCGGGCCTGCGGCCCTCCAGCTGATAGAGTGACAGCATGAGTGAATCGCGTAGGGCGAGCCATTGGGCCTGCGGCCCTCCGGCTGATAGAATGACAGCGTGAGTGTATCGCGTAGGGTGACCCGTCGGGCCTTAGGCCCTCCAGCTGATAGAGTGACAGCATGAGTGGATCGCGTAGGGCGAGCCGTCGTGCCTGCGGCCCTCCAGCTGATAAAGTGACAGCATGAGTGGATCGTGTAGGGTGAGCCGTCGGGCCTGCGGCCCTCTAGCTGATAGAGTGACAGCGTGAGTGGATCGCGTAGGGTGAGTCGTCGGGCCTGCGGCCCTCCAGCTGATAGAGTGACAGCATGAGTGGATCGCGTAGGGAGAGCCATCGGGCCTGCGGCCCTCCGGCTGATAGAATGACAGCGTGAGTGTATCGCGTAGGGAGAGTCGTCGGGCCTGCGGCCCTCCAGCTGATTGAGTGACAGCATGAGTGGATCGCGTAGGGCGAGCCATCGGGCCTGCGGCCCTCCGGCTGATAGAATGACAGCGTGAGTGTATCGCGTAGGGCGAGCCGTCGGGCCTGCGGCCTTCCAGCTGATAGAGTGACAGCATGAGCGGATCGCGTAGGGAGAGCCGTCGGGCCTGCGGCCCTCCAGCTGATAGAGTGACAGCGTGAGTGGATTGCGTAGGGCGAGCCATCGGGCCTGCGGCCCTCCAGCTGATAGAGTGACAGCGTGAGTAGATCGCGTAGCTTAGGGCGAGCCGTCGGGCCTGCGGCCCTCCAGCTGATAAAGTGACAGCGTGAGTTGATCGTAGCGTAGGGCGAGCCGTCGGGCCGTTGGCCCTCCAGCTGATAGAGTGACAGCAGAAGTGGATCGCGTAGGGCGAGCCGTCGGGCCTGCGGCCCTCCAGCTGATAGAGTGACAGCGTGAGTAGTTCGCGTAGGGCGAGCCGTCGGGCCTGCGGCCCTCCAGCTGATAGAGTGACAGCGTGAGTGTATCGCGTAGGGTGACCCGTCGGGCCTTAGGCCCTCCAGCTGATAGAGTGACAGCATGAGTGGATCGCGTAGGGCGAGCCGTCGGGCCTGCGGCCCTCCAGCTGATAAAGTGACAGCATGAGTGGATCGCGTAGGGCGAGCCGTCGGGCCTGCGGCCCTCCAGCTGATAGAGTGACAGCGTGAGTGGTTCGCATAGGGCGAGCCGTCGGGCCTGCGGCCCTCCAGCTGATAGAGTGTCAGCGTGAGTGGTTTGCGTAGGGCGAGCCTTTGGGGTTGCAGCCCACCGGCTGGTAGACTGACGGCGTGAGTAGTTCGCATAGGGCCTGCGGCCCTCCGACTGGTAGACAGACAGCGTGAGTGGTTATAGCGTAAGGCAAGCCGTCGGGCCTGCGGTCCTCCGGTTGATAGACTGACAGCGTGTGTGGGTCGCGTAGGGCGAGTTAAGCCTGCGGTCCTCCAGCTGATAGACTGACAGCGTGAGTGGTTCGCGTAGGGCGAGCAGTCGGGCCTGCGGCCCTACGGCTGATTAAACTGACAGCGTGAGTGGTTCGCGTAAGGCGAGCCAACGGACCTGCGGCCCTCTAGCTGATAGAGTGACAGCGTGAGTGGATCGCGTAGCGTAGGGTGAGCCGTCGGGCCTTCGGCGCTCCAGCTGATAGAGTGACAGCATGAGTGGATCGCGTAGGGCAAGCCGTCGGGCCTGCGGCCCTCCAGCTGATAGAGTGACAGCGTGAGTGGATCGCGTAGCGTAGGGTGAGCTGTCGGGCCTTCGGCCCTCCGACTGATAGAGTGACAGCGTGAGTGGATCGCATAGGGGGAGCCGTCGGGCCTGCGGCCCTCCAGCTGATAGATGACAGCGTGGGTGGTTCCTATAGGGCAAGTGGCCGAGCCTGCGGCCCTTCGACTAATAGACTCCTCCGGGTGATATATGACAGCGTGTATGGTTCCAATAGGGCAAGCAGTCGGGCCTGCGGCCCTCCAACTGATAGACTGACAGCGTGAGTGGTTCGCGTAGGGCGAGCTGTCAGGCCTGTGGCCCTCTGGCTGATAGGCTGACAGCGAGAGTTGTTCGCGTAGTGCGAGCTGTCGGGCCTGCGACCGTACGACTGATAGACTGACAGCGTGAGTGGTTTGCGTAGCGCCGGCTGTCAGGCCTGCGGCACTCCAGTTGATAGACTGAGTGTGTGAGTCCCTCGGGTTCGCGTAGAGCGTACCATAGTACTGATAGCTCGAATTGACCCTTTGGACCCTCGGTACGCGTCGGACTTTCAGTCAGACCTACGATCCTCCATTTGGTCGACTGAGAGTGTGAGTCTATATTTTATAGTCTGGAAATCCGACTTTTATAATGTGTGAAATATGAAAATGTAAACTTGATTTTCTCAATAAATCAATGATATACATACATATTCCTTATTGCCAGATCTGTCTGTCTAAGGTATACTTAGTATAAGCAGGAGAGTATAGACGCTACTATTCATAATTATATTGCATATTACAAACAAAATATTTGATCTAGAATAAGTAGAAATAGTAACAATTGCACTAAAAACTTGAAAATAAAATAAGTAAAAAAAGTTTTAAGTTAAACGGTTTTTATTGCACCAAAAACTAGAAAATAAAAATTAGTTACTGGCGTAGATGATATTTTCTGTACATTACTCACGTGGAACTATTATCACTGTAGTCTTCCAGAGTCGGATGCTAAAAGCCACGTTTAGCCTCTATGTCAGTGGATTAAGCGTTTAATCGGAAACTTTTACCAAACTAAAATAAAAACGTGGGGCGTTATTATAAAGAAACATACAAGCTCAAAATATGTTATTGTAGCTTTAATCGTCCATCTGTTACAATACTTCTACAGAGGAAAATGGCTAAAATTCATTACACTATTGCTGTTTTGACTTTCTATGTATGAACCTAAATATCTATAGTGACTTAATCGCAATCGCGTACGCCCCACGTTTTTATTTCAGTTTGGTAAAAGTTTCCGATTAAACGCTTAATCCACTGACATAGAGGCTAAACGTGGCTTTTAGCATCCGACTCTGGAAGACTACAGTGATAATAGTTCCACGTGAGTAATGTACAGAAAATATCATCTACGCCAGTAACTAATTTTTATTTTCTAGTTTTTGGTGCAATAAAAACCGTTTAACTTAAAACTTTTTTTACTTATTTTATTTGATGTTAATAAACTCTTTCCTTAGTGGGCCACCTACAAACATGGACTACAAGCATATTTTCATAGTTTAAGTGGCATAATTTTGCATAAATCCAGCGTGACTCAGGCGACCGTAACCATGGCAATAACAGACAGAAAAAACTGGCCAAGTGCGAGTCGGACTCGCGCGCAAAGGGTTCCGTACCATTATCAATTTATTATTAAAAAAATACAGTTAAATCAACCTACCTCAAAAACTATAGGAGATAATTTAAGCAAACCAAAAATCGTTGATAGAGTTTATTAATGTGCATAGCATATATTTTTTTCTGAATTTTATATCGCGTAGTTTAAAAAATAGAGGGAGGGGACACATTTTTCAGACTTTGAGAGCTGATATCTCGAAAACGATTTGTTTAAATAAAAATGTGATGTATAAACCTTCATATCATTTTCAAAGACCTTTCTATTAATACCCCACACGCTTATGTAAAACTAAAAAAAAAATTCTATCCCTCAGTTACATGTATGGAGGGCCCCCACCCCAATGGTTTTTATTACAATTTAGTATCATAATCCTGTAGCGGTTCATACAACACATATTCTCACCAAATTTCGTTACTGTAGCATTTATAGTTTCCGAGTAAATCGGCTGTGACAGACGGACAGACGGACAGACGGACATGACGAATCTATAAGGGTTCCGTTTTTGCCATTTTGGCTACGGAACCCTAAAAACCGGCCAAGTACGGTCGGACTCGCGCGCGAAGGATTCCGTACCATTATCAATTTATTATTAAAAATATACAGTTAAATCAACCTACCTCAAAAACTATAGGAGATAATTTAATCAAACCAAAAATCGTTGATAGAGTTTATTAATGTGCATAACATATATTTATTTAAGAATTTTATATCGCGTAGTTTAAAAAATAGAGGGGGGGGGGACATTTTTCAGACTTTGAGAGCTGATATCTCGAAAATGATTTGCTTAAATAAAAATGAGATTTATAAACCTTCATATCATTTTCAAAGACCTTTCCATTAATACCCCACACGCTTATATACAACAAAAAAATGTTTTCTATCCCTCAGTTACATGTATGGAGGGCCCCCACCCCAATGATTTTTTTTACAATTTAGTATCATAATCCTGTAGTGGTTCATACAACACATATCCTTACCAAATTTCGGTACTGTAGCATTTATAGTTTCCGAGTAAATCGGCTGTGCCAGACGGACAGACGGACGGATATGACGAATCTATAAGGGTTCCGTTTTTGCCATTTTGGCTACGGAACCCTAAAAAGTTGGCTCACCCGCAAACATTTTGGGAAATGTGGTGGATCTTGCTCAGCATGATCGACTCGACCAGCTTACCAATTTTTATCAATATTTAGGGTCTTGAATCTTGATCCAAATGTACAAGCTTTTTGAGAGTTCCTCTGGCACTTACGAAAAATGAAAAAAAAATCAAGCTTACATTACTTTAATAACCAATAAATCACATTTGGCTTTTTACATCTCTTGTATAACAATATATAACTTACATACTCGTAGGTATTAATACACACACAAAAACAGGAATGTAAAATAATCACAAGCGTAAAGGTCTAAACCCACCCACCGTGCCATAATGAGGAAGTATTGCGCAACATGTTAACAGAGAATATTTATTTGAATCACGATATTTTGCTCATATATAAATCTACTTAAATTATTGTCATGTGTTTTGGGAGAGGAGTTTGTAAGTTTTGTTAAATAGTATTTATTTTGTAGGGTGACAATATCAAAATTTCTCAAAATTGCAAATTTTCTTAGTCAACTCCGTTGTATGAGTAAGCGTCAGGTGTTTTCCCAATAGATGGCACTTCAGTACAAGTTTCAATGTCACATATTGGGACATTGGAAATATTAACACTCAGTCCTAATAAACGTCAGCCTGGCTTAAAATTATGCAAGTAATTTAGATATAAGCTAATTATTTCAAAGTTGGAATATGAAGAATTAAAGGTACGTACATTAATCATCGTTCAAATGCCCCAATAGTTGATTTTATCTTATCGATGGCAACTCAAGCTATAATGACTATTGGTACAGCGTCAGGTACTAGTATAAGACAAAAAAATATTCTTTGTATTGATAAGTATGAGACGGTGTTGGTCGGCGCCGGAACGTCCTAGTGGGCAATGGGCATAGTCTCATACTTTGTCATTACGGTCATGGCATGGTACGGTCTAGTGGGTTTAGACCTTAAGGTTCGTTCAAACCAAAAGAGCATTCGCTGTTCTATCCCCGTTCTACGAAATCAACCAATCACGTTTTGTGTAACGATCGAATTTCGTAGAGTGGGGGGTTAGAATAGCGAATGCTCTTTTGGTTTGAACGCACCTTAAACAATTTTTTGCAAGATTGTCACTTCAATCGTCATCAGATAATCAGATACATTGTAGCGTTCAAAAATATCTGAACACGCCTTTATTGACATAACGATAGAGTCGTGTTCAGATATTTTTGAGCGCTCCGGACGTTACGATATATCTGATGGCGACTGTACACACATTAGCAAGTATTTTTTGCATTGATGGATATAATAATATAGTTCGTAAATTGTAGGTCTAATAGGTCGTAATAGTAGGTATTATTTTACTGTACAAATTTAGCTTAATTATACGGTGAAGGCTAAATAGGCATAAAAAGGTGAATATTTTATAAATTGGAGGCTCGTCTTAACAACTCAAAAGATTTATACAAATTACTTATACTAAAACTGGCATGTCTCAAACAACAATAATTATATACCAAGTTGTTGTGTAGGCGTTTTCCACGAATAAATATTAAATAAAAGTATTTTATTTTTATATTTTAACATGTACTCCATCTTAAGAATATATAGGACAGGATTATCCATCCACCTAAGGCAATGTAGAGTAGGAATAAATATAATAAGGTGACAGAGCTAATAACTGACAAGTACCCAATGAGTCATTCATTCTTATTAAAAGAAATTAGGAGGTATGCATTTGTTTTGCAACTGTCAAATTATACTTATAATTTATAACACAATACTAAGACAGAAATGGCATTACTGTTAACTGCTACACATCCATTTTTTTTATCCTTCTTCGACTATATATTTAAATTATTGTATTGATCAAGATCATATCAATATTGTACACGTAATTTTGAAATTTATCTAGGTACTGTCATACTTAGTCTTACAAAATTACCTAAATCTAACTTTGGAATGGCTGAAGTAATAATGTTTTATATACTGATTACAAAATAATATTAATAATATCTACTTATTTTTTAGTTACGTTCACATATCACAATAATTAGCATAAACTTACTTATCAATTCTAACAGAAAATTAACAAATAGCTTTTACATAAATAATTGACAACAAAGTTTTATAATGAACTTTAAAATATAAATTATTATATTGTATAAGTTTATGGCTAAATATGTATTAAACTGAGAATAATAAAATAAACTTTAGAAAATTGGAATGTGTAAAGTATTTTCCTATGTTACAAGTTTTGCTTAAAAATAAAAGGTATCCAATTGCCCAGTAGTGGGATACCGTATACTGATGCTTATAAATAGAAAAAATAAAATGGTCTCATACGTATTTATTTCCTATGAAACAAAAATAATGTTAACAGAGAAAGCCACATTATTGTAAAACATATTATTTGATTCAATTTAGTTTCAAAACCTGTTAAACACCAATTAAATACGACTTTTTTGTTCGTTACATTTATTTTTAATATTTTTCTGTATACCATTTGCATAAATCATTCTATAAAAAAATATAAATAATTTATTAGATTTTAAAAATTTCGTTCGTAAATTGAATTTCATTAATTTGATTCATCTTTTTGATCTCGAAATTAAATGTACTTACATGATTTAGTCACGAAACTAATTCATGAGAATTCATAATCTTATTTAAATATGTTAGACATAAGTAGGTAGGTACAATTTTTTATGTGTGTTTTTTATTTACAATGTCCGAAGGTATAAAAAAAACATTATAAAGTATTAGATCTTAGACTATCTAATAATGATTATGGTAAAACGAAGTAAACTCAAAAAATACTAATATTCGTTTCGAAAACCTTGAAATTAATAGGTACGTAGGTACAAATAAAGCCACACACCCACCCCCTATTATGATCAAATGGCACAAATATGAACTATTTATAAAGACTAGATACACAAAGGTGCATTACGATCAACATACTTTTTTTGTGCTTGTTTTCAAGAATAAAATACTTTACTTTGCTTACTAGCATATCCGAAAGCCTACAAAAGTTAACTTACTAGATTTTTTTCTCGCATGATTGGCAGTGTATAATACAAATTTTTTGATCCAGCCCTTGTATTTATTACAGCTTTTTAAGTTGAAAGGCAACTGAGAAACAAATCGTTATGATACACCTTTCTAAGGGAGTTAAGATACAGTTGGTTGGACTCAAATAGATAGGGCTATTCCAAAACATAAATTGTAATGACTTGCATAGTGACTACGACTCACTCATAGTCTGCTTTTTTACTCGAGTACCGTGTTCTTCAATTATTCATCAAAGTTGTTTGCGGAAAGGAACAGGAGAAATGACGCTGCCGGAATCTCAAGTCACTGACATAGCAGTTTGCACCAAGTAGTGCCCTCAAGTCCAGCCTAGGTCAGACAATAAGGCTCCTCCAAAATAAAATGGCTGCATAATTGTCACTCTTAAATTTTTGATCAGCTTGTTTTACCCGAGTACGGTGCCGTTGATCATAGCTGATACACCAAGGAACCCAGAAGAAATCAGGCCAGAGGAGTTGTGCCCTGGTCAGACTGGAGAGGGCTACTCTATCCACCTACCTACATGTGTCCTACCGATAGGACTCAATCATTTTTAATCTCTACGACAATCAGACAAATTCCCAATTTGATTTGGCAAATTTTGACATAATGTAGGCATGAGGCTATAAGAAATTATAATGACTGTATACCTCAACTGTGGAGACGACTCGAAAAGACGTCTGTCATCAATATAATTAGAATTTTCTTTTCAGGGTATATTTTTGACAGACCACATACGAGGGGATAACATTTGTACCCTTTCAACTTGTGTATAAGATGTTGTTCATCATAGCTGTTTCTACCAAGAATCCCAGAAGTCAGGCTTTTCAAGGTATATTTTTGACAGACCACATACGGGGGATAACATTTGTACCCTTTCAACTGTGTATAAGATGTTGTTCATAGCTGTTTCTACCAAGAATTCCAGAAGTCAGGCTAGAGGCTACCGGAACCTCAGGTCGCTGGGCAGACGTTTGAAGTACGCGACGCGGTTGATGGGCACGCGGTACTCGTGCATCCATCGACTGCCCTTGCGCATAGAGCCGTCGATGCCGTCCTCCCACAGCCCGGCTGGCAGGTATACTGAAAGTCGAAGAAATATTCATAAATAGAAAAAGGAAGTAGTACATTTATTTCAAGATATTAACTTACAAAGGATGGTTGACTAGTGGACTAGATTTGACTCACATAGTTCAGCCATCTATTTACCCATGGTACTCTCTGTACAGTTCTGATACAGTGTCACATATATGTATAATGCCCGAGTAAATGAAAACAACGCGATCTAAGTAAGTTGAAACTAACCATCACCTATTTTCCACATCATCAATCACATATTGTATGATTTTATTACAAAAAAAACTACCCACTAAATGTGTTAATTAGGTTGGTAGCCTAATAATTCTTTCGGGATCCAGCTACCCATTTCTTCGCAGTATCGAAAGAACCATCCCTTTTCCAAAGGATGAAAACCGACCAGTTAACGATTGATAGCTCGTCTATCAAAAAGAATAAAAGAAAATCGCTACTAGCACAGCTAGTATGGTTGTACTATTTTCTTTGCACGGGAGCGATAATACTTTGATCGTGCTACAGCTAATCGTTAATTCGCTTTTGGTGGGAACCAATACCGAAACAAAAGAGCATATCAAGGATGCCTACACACCTTCTCTAGTCGTTTGTCCCGGGTACAACACGGGCGCCACAACAATGTCATCACCGATCGCGAACTCATCCTTCACCACCAGCAGCGGGTCACCGCCAGTCACCAGCCACAGAGGCCTGATCAGCGGCAGCCCTTCCTCCAGGGCCTCGCGCTTGTATTTCAGGAGGAGAGGGGTTATCTGAAAAGATAATGCTTATTAATAAACTTCTGGAATTCCGATTTGAAAAACCTTAGCCTAAGCACGTGTATTTTTCTGGGCGATGAATATTATTTGATGCAAAAATTACCTTACATAGGTTACATAGGTTTAGGCAAAGCAGGTACTTTAGATATCTAATTAAAGGTTGTACGTATTTAGTTCATGTAATTACTAAATTCGATTCTTAAAATGCATTATTTTGCATATAACCTTAAAGCAATTTTCAGATAGAGGCTAGAGTGAATTAGAATCAAGCATGAATCTTGTTATGTAGGCAGTTGAGGAGCTTTCCATTGGCCTCTCAAAAACCGTTCTGTCCCAATTATCATTAAAATCTGCAATGTACTCTAGTCTAGCAAAAATCTAAGGTGTATTATTGACATTGTGTGGGAGTGTATTATTGAGAGTGTGTATTCTGCCCATTGACTATCCCGTTGATCTTTTGACTACTAATACTAATGCTAATCATTTGTAAGCTTAAGTAACCTTCTTACCGTCTTTTGCCTGAGCGCAGTCAAGTTCTTTGCCATTTCTAGCACCTTCTCATCGTTGTATTTGCTGGGCAGGTGAGTGAACTTCATGACAGGAAGGAAGGTCGCCATTTGCAGCCAGCGCATGTACAATTCTACTTCTGGTAGCTTTTTGGTTTCTGTACTCGTGGCGTTTGACTCCAATAATCCTAGGAAATAAACAATTGGGTATCACGTCTGTAACAGACTTAAGTTAGGTGTTAATACATATAATTCCCATTTATTCCCTGAACCGTTTTTACTCTGTTGGTGTCCCGTGTAATAAATAAAATATAGTAATAGGTTCAGATACAATCAAGTATGTTGATGCTTATCAATTAGCAAAGAGGGAAATAAATGTATAGCAAATCCGAATAATCACAATATCATGTTATATTAGAGATAATACGAGTAGTTTCTCACAATCTATAAAAAATATTTCTGTTCTCTTAATATAATTGAAATCATTTGAAATATGAAAATAATTATCTTGACTATGGTAAAAAGTTCATAATTTCACAATACCTTTAGATGAGGGCAAGAATTGTTCGCTTCCCGGCCAGTAGATGTCTCCACCAACAGCTCCAGGCATGATGAACGGATACCCACTGATTCCATAAGTCAACATCGTCGGAATGACGGATCGTAACGCCTCCCATGTTGACTCAAATGGAGGCAACGACACAAATATCGGTGGTCTTGGCAATGATACGGCTGCAGATACTCCAATTATGTTTAAAGATTTTTCGAAAGTCTTTGTAAATATAGTCTTGTATTGATCTGGATTTATTAGTCGCTTTTCACATTGATAGTACATTGGCATGTCATATGCTGTTCCTAGGTCTAAATAGAAAGAGTCTATGTGATATTTATCTATAACTGCTTGTATCTTTTCTGTGAACCATGGAACAGTTCTGTTATTAGTTATATCTAGCATACCTGCACTGGCTAAAGATTTGAATCTAGTTAAAGCTGGTATTCTTCTATCGCTTTCTCTTTCACTAACTAACAGTCTCTTTTGTACGCATTCAGCGAAATTCTTACTTTCCGTGCTTATGAATGGTTGAATGGTGAACGCTACTTTAAACCCTCTTCTATGAAGTTTGTCAACAGTTATATTTAAAGTTTCAAATCGACTCATATCCACAGTGAGATCACCTATTTCGTTCTGCCAGTATTCATTGATCAAAACATGTCCTTGTTTTAAGAATCCTAAATTAATTACGTCTTCGGTATATTTCGAAATGGTTTCTGCTTGCAATTCGTGCTTGAACCTTGGTGCAATTTGCCACACTGGTTCAGTTATCAGAGACTCTAAGGTCCTCATGTCTTCTGGCTTCAGTCCATCCCACAAGGGTGCTCGTTGGTGATTATGTATGGAAGAATGCAATAGCTTCATATCTCTGGATGTACAAATATTGTACTTCATTTCAGGGAATTCAGTTAACTTATTCGCATATGCAAAATTGTCATGTTGTGCTTTGATGCAGATTTGTTTAATTCCTTTGTTAATTGCGATATGTAAGGGGGTTTCTTCGTCGATGATAATAGCTGCTCCTTTGGAGTTGATGAGATATCTGGTGAGAACGTTTCCGAACTGGGATTTCTGGATGTTCCCGGTGATGAAGGGAGTGAAGTCGATGGAGCCATTGTTTAGAGGCCACGTGAGGTTTAGCCCTTGTCCTCCCCCGTACCAGTTAGTTTTGGTGTCACTCCAGTCGAAGCAGTCGGTGGGGTTAACATCTGAAAATGCATCCGCGACAAGTACTGTTTGAGTTGCTACTAAATACAAATAGGTACAGAATGATACACAATAAGAACCAAAATCTATTTAAGACTGATCTACACTTTTAAGAGGGCTCAGCTGTCTGACATTTGGTTTCCAATGGAAAGCGTCAGACCGAAGCTAACCAAACCAATAGGCAATAATATCCTGTCTAATCATATAAATTTCAATAGCCTACGTGAAAATTCCGTAAGCTTAACCATTTTAACCAACACAGGAAGAGAAGAGGGTAGAAAAATACTTACCACGACTCAGCGCCTGCCATTCCACTGAATAGCACGTAGTGTTGTCCAGACCAGGGTCGTGAGGCAGACACTTGAGATAGAAGCGGGCGGACTGCTGCCACTCAAGACATTCGGAGCCGGGGCGGCGATGGGCTGGCAGGCAGGGGAACGCCTTCTGCTTAGCTGGTAGATTCACCGCTGTAATGTAAAAGGAAAACTATAAAATTTCAACCAAAGAATGTCTTCTGCAATCATCAAACCGGAATCAGAAGGGGATTCGAAAGTACTACGGACACAACAAATGACAGAACATTTACCAAAAAAATAGTTGTATATTGATGTAGTGAGTGATTAATAAAATGAATCTATTGTCTGTAAGTCTCTGCACTTCTGCCTCTGCACAACTGTGAATATATCCTAGATTGACTTATACACTGTTGTGTCAATAGTACTTTGGAATCCCATTCTAATCGCGGTTTGATAATATTAATAGTTGAAAATTGTGAATTACCTAGATTTTAGTAGTAGTAGTAAAACACTTTATTGCACAAAAACACAGAAAACAAAATAAACAGTATGAATATTACACAGATTTGTACAAAGGCGAACTTATCCCATTAAGGGATCTCTTCCAGTTAACCTTTGAGCAATTGAAGGAGAACTGGAGATGGTAGACATCCGTAAAGGACACGGCATTAAAAAGAAACCCAGTGTTTTCCAATTCGCTAAACTACCCTAAAACCTACTGGATGTAAACTACATACCATACAATAAAAAAAAGAAAAAAATAATAAAGAAAATAATAAAATAATAAAGTAAAGTAACAATAAAATAATAAAGAAATAATAACTATCACGCCTTGAAGTGGACAAAAGTAAGGGATTTTCTGGAACTTACCAAGACTAGCCCTCAATATTTCATTGTCATCTGCACTATGAATTCTCAGCAGCCTCTTTGGTTCGTTGAACTGGACTGCATCAAAATAAGCCTGAAATCACAATTCACAACATAAAACAATTATAATGATAATCGAATATGATCGATCTAAGGATCAACCTCTATCCCTATTCCCATCATCGCTTGATTTGTGTGCTTATCTCACTAAATTAGTAAGGAACTGTGCATTGATGTAGCTGCATTACAAAAAAAACAGTAACGTTTCCGTAATCGGGCGTTTTCCAAAAATATCCCGAAAACCTGATGCTTCCAAATCTGGACGTGCTTGGGCTCATTCGAATCAAAATTACGAACTGATTCGATCCAGATAATAAAAAAAATATCGCAAAAAATCATTGCGTGAAGGTGGATTTAGACCAAACGAGCGAATGCTCATTTTATCCCCCACTCTACGAAATTCGTTCGTTACACAAAACGTGATACGTCGAAATTCATTGATTTCGTAGAGTAGGGGATAGAATGAGCATTCGCTCGATTGTTCTAAATCCACCTTTACGTTTTTTGTATGAATTCACTAGTTAGTTACTACGAGCGTCACGTAACGGAAACTCAAATTTTATACGAAATATTTGGGACATTATTTTTGATTATCTAGATGGAATCAACCACGTCCAGATCTGGAAGAATCAGGTTTTCGTGTATTTTTTTTAAGCTATTACCCAATTTAATTTCTGTCCAATGCGCTCGTACTCGTACTCTACTCGCGTATCCATCATGCGAAATACAAAGTCAGAGTTAGATCCAGCCAAGAGTAAGAACACTGGTCCAGGCCGAATAACAGAAAGTGTGAGAAAATTTATTAGTACCTGACTACTGGCTTGCTGGTGATACAGCACGTACGCGAATCCAACGAAGAAGACGACAGCCAAGAACATGAGGCCGACAAACGCGCGCAGCTTGTAGTCGGTTGGCTTCTTGCGGATCTTCTGCGGGATGCTCTGGGACAAAAAAAATATTTCATGGTCATCATCATTCTTCTTCTCAGTCGCTCCCTCATGGCTGAGGATCGTGACCAACAGTGAAATTCTTCCACTAGACGCGGTCTAGGGCCATATGGACTGCCATCTGCATGTAACCACAAGCTTTCTTCATGGTGTCAGTCCACCTTATCGGTATTCCACCCCTGGAGCGTAGGCCTTCGACTTTGCCGTGAATAATGTTCTTTTGGAGAGTGTGCTGTGGCTGTGTGCGTGCATCATCATTCGCTGTGGACGGTTTCCACGCGACGCTCCGTAAGCGATGCGGCGCTCTGCAGAGTGCGCGATAGTTGCCTATCTGTCTTAGGAATCGAGTGGGAAAATTCAATTGAAAAACTCTATTTGTAAACTCGAGCATGCAAATTGCTTTGAACATCTTGTACTCAGGCCACGCATTTACGTCTGCGTTTGTTTAACACTTTCGCTGACAGTGAAAGAGTTAAGCAGCGTTAACCATACAAGCACCCCGCCTGTGGACGTAGTGTCACCGAAAGCGTTAGCATGGACGCCGCGTGCCCCACCGGACGCCCCATTCGAGTGCATTCAGGCTTTAGACATAGTCACAAGTGCTAACAACAATAGTCAAACAACAGTGGGGCCCTGTTTACATGGTATAGTCAACTTACTTGCAGCTTCTCCCGCAGCAGACTGGCCAGAGAATTGACAGAGACGACCGAGTTGTTGGGCGAGTAGTCTTCGTCGTCTATACTGAACTCGCTGCGCCCGCGACGCTTGCAGCGGGAGTGGTGCCCTGTTTACATGGTATAGTCTTACTTGCAGCTTCTCCCGCAGCAGACTGGCCAGAGAGTTGACAGAGACGACCGAGTTGTTGGGCGAGTAGTCTTCGTCGTCTATACTGAACTCGCTGCGCCCGCGACGCTTGCAGCGGGAGTGGTGCCCTGTTTACATGGTATAGTCTTACTTGCAGCTTCTCCCGCAGCAGACTGGCCAGAGAGTTGACAGAGACGACCGAGTTGTTGGGCGAGTAGTCTTCGTGGTCCATGCTGAACGCCACGCCAGCGACGCTTGCAGCGGGAGTGGTGCCCTGTTTACATGGTATAGTCTTACTTGCAGCTTCTCCCGCAGCAGACTGGCCAGAGAGTTGACTGAGACGACCGAGTTGTTGGGCGAGCAGTCTTCGTTGTCCATGCTGAACGCCACGCCAGCGACGCTTGCAGCGGGAGTGGTGCCCTGTTTACATGGTATAGTCTTACTTGCAGCTTCTCCCGCAGCAGACTGGCCAACTATTTGACAGAGACGACCGAGTTGATGGGCGAGTAGTCTTCGTCTGCTGAATTCGCTGCGCCCGCGACGCTTGCAGCGGGAGTGGTGCCCTGTTTACATGGTATAGTCTTACTTGCAGCTTCTCCCGCAGCAGACTGGCCAGAGAGTTGACAGAGACGACCGAGTTGTTGGGCGAGTAGTCTTCGTCGTCCATGCTGAACGCCACGCCAGCGACGCTTGCAGCGGGAGTGGTGCCCTGTTTACATGGTATAGTCTTACTTGCAGCTTCTCCCGCAGCAGACTGGCCAGAGAGTTGACAGAGACGACTGAGTTGTTGGGCGAGTAGTCTTTCATCGTCCATGCTGAACTCGCTACGCCCACGACGCTTGCAGCGGGAGTGGTGCCCTGTTTACATGGTATAGTCTTACTTGCAGCTTCTCCCGCAGCAGACTAGCCAGAGAGTTGACAGAGACGACCGAGTTGTTGGGCGAGTAGTCTTCGTCGTCCATGCTGAACGCCACGCCAGCGACGCTTGCAGCGGGAGTGGTGCCCTGTTTACATGGTATAGTCTTACTTGCAGCTTCTCCCGCAGCAGACTGGCCAGAGAGTTGACAGAGACGACCGAGTTGTTGGGCGAGTAGTCTTCGTCGTCTATACTGAACTCGCTGCGCCCGCGACGCTTGCAGCGGGAGTGGTGCCCTGTTTACATGGTAAAGTCTTACTTGCAGCTTCTCCCGCAGCAGACTGGCCAACGAGTTGACAGAGACGACCGAGTTGTTGGGCGAGTAGTCTTCGTCGTCTATACTGAACTCGCTGCGCCCGCGACGCTTGCAGCGGGAGTGGTGCCCTGTTTACATGGTATAGTCTTACTTGCAGCTTCTCCCGCAGCAGACTGGCCAGAGAGTTGACAGAGACGACCGAGTTGTTAGGCGAGTAGTCTTCGTTGTCCATGCTGAACGCCACGCCAGCGACGCTTGCAGCGGGAGTGGTACCCTGTTTACATGGTAAGTCTTACTTGCAGCTTCTCCCGCAGCAGACTGGCCAGAGAGTTGACAGAGACGACCGAGTTGTTGGGCGAGTAGTCTTCGTCGATGCTGAACTCGCTGCGCCCGCGACGCTTGCAGCGGGAGTGGTGCCCTGTTTACACGGTATAGTCTTACTTGCAGCTTCTCCCGCAGCAGACTGGCCAGAGAGTTGACAGAGACGACCGAGTTGTTGGGTGAGTAGTCTTCGTCGTCCATGCTGAATTCGCTGCGCCCGCGACGCTTGCGGCGAGGGGAGCGAAGTGGTGCCCTGTTTAACAAAACGTACAATTAGTCTAATATTCACAAATATTCATATTTTAAGTATACTAATTAAGTAGTTCAAGCTGGATCGTTGTTGTGGGCTCTCATCGAAATAAAAAAATCTGATGTTCCATACATTTCCGCCTACTAATATCTCAGGGTTGGTATGGTACATCAGATTTTTTATTCTCGAATCGGATGCCGGTCCCATAGTAAAAGTTCATCAATATGACCTCAGAATTAACCCTCTAAAATTTGAATATTCACAGTTCAAATCTAAAACGTAAGCAACGAAACATACATAAATTAAGTCAATTAGAAACCTTTTCTTTTTTCCTTCACATGATCTCCACCCATTTCAAATTATGTCGGACTTCAATTTCTTCAATAGTAAAAGATATTTCTCAGTACACATGTTTCTCAGTGCACAAGTAGAATTGATCCCTTTCTTGTCAGGTGAAAATTTCAGAGGGTACAAAACATAAAAGAAAATTCGTTTTTTTTTCTCACTAGTATCTTAACGTAGTATTTTCTTAGAAGAACCCAAAGATATAATCAGACTGGCAAAATAAGACGCGACAAAATGAGATTGCAGAAAGGACGCCACTTCCAGCGGCTGTCGTTTCCTCATTATCACGTTTCCAGTTTCCAGACAGCGGCAAGGTCACGCCGGTTATATCACTTTATAAGATAATATCCGAGATTGTAGATTAAAGATAGAAAAAAAAACATTTATTTGTGACAACTTGTAACATATACACATTACAACACAAAATACTCCAAATCTCCAGAAAGCGTATTTGCAATTCAGGACCTGTCCCTTACCCTTGCCACCTTATCAAGCCGATTTCATGCTTTCAAAACACAAAATAATCATGAATATAAAATACTAAGTGCCACAAAATGTTCTCTAATTCAGCATATTGCTGGGTTGTAAACACAGTCCAGCGCTGGTCTTCCATGAGGTAACGGTTAATAATGATTTAGAGTCATTAGTGAGGTAACGGTTGGTATTTAACATGAATTTACGAATGGCGAGTTGGCAATCCTTTTAACCAGAAGGTATATTATACCATCTGTATGCATATATAAACTACGAATGCAATATTGACAACACAATACACTTGTTTATCCGCTTGATAGTCAACGGCAGCCGAATGCGTAAAAAAATGTGGAAAGTTTAACCCAGGGATCGGTACCGGTTTTTCTGAAAAACCTGGAAACAGCTAAAAATTTTAAACTCTTCTTGCGTAGTACTCAAAACTGTATGTAGCTAACTACATCTTATTTTGAAATAACTCCAATAACGAATAATTTATACATAATTTATACCGAAGAACGGAAAAGAACGAAATAAGAACCGTTTTTTGTATGGAGAAAAAACCAATATTCGATCCCTGGTTTAACCTATTATGTGAAACTCATCGTATCATTTTTCGTTCATTAATTTATCAATGCGCTTATTCAAATTCATACAAGTCCATTATCTCCTAAATTCCCAATTAGCCAATTAGGTATGAGTATACCTACAGGTAATTTGTTTTTGGAATCATTGAAATAAATCTACATTGACGGTTTTAAATGGGTACAAAAAATATGTGTTCGGCATTTTTAGATGATGCGACTGTTAAACTGACTAATAACATTTGATTGCAGGAGGTATGGTTTTGAAGCTGAGTTGAGAGCACTTGCAAAGTATTGCAGTAAGTTTTGAGACGCAATCTGTATCTGTATCTGATCTGCATCTCCTTCTTGTATATACAACTGACTCTTATAATTATAACTGATAAAGTTATATAACTTTATCAGTTATAATATAAGAGTCGACTAAGGAATTGAAGTCTCACTGACCATTATTTTATTGAAGATTGATGATGAGAAGCATTGCAGCGTTACTATAGTGGACACCAAACCGCGATCGCCAATCCGCTTGCCCAGCGCGGCGATTATGGGAATTACCTCCTAATGCGATCATACGCGTAGGTGATAGGAGAGACCTATGTCCAACAGTAAGTTATTGAGGTTTAAGGCTTCATGTCAAAAGCAATGCTTATTGCTGTCCGTTTTACCATATGCAGTGACGTGTTCTTTTAAATTTAATGAACTTATCACTCACGTTGACGTTGTAAAAAAACGGATACTATACCTACATAAAAACTTTCCTCTTAAATTACTCTACCTATTTAAAAAAATCTCATCAAAATCCGTTGCGTAGTTTTAAAGATTTAAGCGTACAAAGGGACATAGGGACAGAAAATGTGACTTTATTTTATACTATGTACCTAGTGATTCTGTGTATATTTTGGTGTTTAGTTATTTATACAATGCGACCTATTGCTGAATCCTGCGTTGCTCTGCCCGTAACCAACATAAGTAGACTTTAATAGGTTGATATGTTGCTCATTTCATATACCTAATTCCCTTAGACATACTCGGTAGCAAATGCCGCCCAATCACTTCTCTCATTAACAAATAGAACGGCTATAAAGATAAAAGTTATCTCCTGTTAATAGGCCAACGTATGCTATATATTTATGTAGTAATATGTGCATACGTTATGTACAGTCACGTCTAATAATATGTATACATTTCGGAACGTATGTCAAAGGCATAAGGATCAAAATCGTATACATATTGTTAGAGCCGACCGTACCTACGTAACAAAACGACGTTACTCAAATTGCCATCATGGCGCTTAGAGCGTTTTGCTTTCGGTGAGCAAAATAGTTGTGACTGCTAAGTTATAAACATAAACTAGATAAAACGTAAGAATATAAATAAACGATTGACGGCATTTGTATAATTTCATATGAAACTCAATTAACATGTATAATTGTCATCGAATCAAATATGTATTATTTATTTAGAAGCCACAGTTTTAAAATGTGTTTAATTATTTCTCTACACGAGTAGGCTTAAAATAGCTGTGAATAATTATTTCAGGATTTTAATTAATGGATGTGCAGCGAGTTCGCCGCGTTAACCTTTTGGATGCCAACGACTGATATATGGGTCATTTGCAGAAAAAGTGTACCTTTTAAATTTTATAATATATGCGATCATGGACCATTTTACTCGGCATCGTGCGTATTTTTCAGTTATGAAACAAAAAAAGTATGTCTCTCATCATCATCATCATTTCAGGCATTTATCGCCCACTGCTGAGCATAGGCCTCTCTTCTAGTACGCCACTCATCTCGGTCCTGAGCCAATCTAACCCAGAAGTGTCTCGCAATCTTACGAATGTCGTCGACCCAACAAATGTCTCTAATGTCACGAAAATAAGTACGTAAATTGAGATTTCTCACTTTAGTTACTCCCATACAGCCCATACTAAAGGTATGAAAAAGCCTGTAACGAATTTGAGTTTTTTTTATCAGTTTCGTTACATTTCGATCCATACATTTAGTATGGGAGTAACTAAACTGAGTAATCTCAATTTACATACTTATTTTCGTGACATTAGAGTCATACTTTTTTGTTTCATAACTGAAATGTACGCACGATGCCGAGTAAAATGGTGTATTACAGTCCATGATCGCATACAAAAATTAAAAGGTACACTTTTTCTGCAAATTACCCTAATTGGCACCGTAGGTTCAACGTGAAAGACCGATATATAAGTCTTGGACCACAGAGCAATATAGACCTACACGCATGTTTGTAAAATTCTATTTCAGTTATGACATTTTGTTGACGTGGCGACTGGGTGACAGCTTTGGTATTTGACGTGGCGTCAAAAAAGTTAACAGTTTGAATCCACTATGTAAGTGACTGTCCAAGACTCAGATTTACTGACGGCTGCGCAGCGTATTCGTTACGAGATCGCGGCCAAATCGCAACGCACTCGCGGCGAATCGGTTACGGGCACGCGACGAACACGCCGCGCGTACGCTTCGCTTTCAAATCGCTTGTAAATTGCAAGTGTGATACGGCCCTTATACGTTATCGTGGTATGTTTACATTGGTACACACATCCCAAAAAAAAACAAATTAAGGAAAAGTAAGTAAATTACTATCAAGAGACTCAACCGGTTTGGCAGGTTCGCAAAATGTAAATAAACAAGCAGGAAACCAGTTTTCGAAACCTGTTTCACCTTTAGTGGGAAAGTCCCGGCGTCATGTGACTATGACGTCGTAGTAGTACGGTCAAATCGTATATTAAACTCGCAAAACATGTAGTAAAGCTGCATTTTTGGTATGTTATTTAGACACCATAGGGCAGTATAAAACCACATTTTGCAAGCAAAAAAAAGTTGTGCTAGCTGCGTTATACGTGAAAAAGTGTGAAATTTACCGTCTATTTTTAGTTTCTGATTTTTATAAAAAAAGCCTTACGTTTTTTGACAATATGTATCAGGTAACGTTTAAAGATGAATGAATTTGTAACAAGATGGGATAACATGCATTACCGTAGGTCTTATAGTTTCAGAGATTCGAGACTTCAAATAGTACCCTGTTTTGTAAACTAGATAAAATGTTGAGTTTTACTAACGTTTTTGGTTTAATATCGCCTTACCCAATTATGCTACGAAAAACATGAAATAATTATCTTATAGCGCAATTAATATTCTTTCATTTAAGGGTAAAATCAGGTCAGTAAACTTTGTAATTGAAACTAAAAACGCGAAATTCAAAAAGCAGGAGGTCCGCTATCTAAGTTTTTCATACAAATGGCAAGTCGTGTTGCAAAGCTGCAATTTTTGTATATTATATAGGCTTTATAGGGATGTACGGAAATGCATATTACAAGAAAAAAAAAACAGGATTTAGGTATAGGACGTAAAAAACTGAAAAAAATCGGACTTTTTTTTAGTTTTTGACGTTTAACTAAAAAACTATAACTTTTTGATACTAATTGCTATAAAACTATGAAAGAATATTAAATTTGAAAGGATTTGAGCTACCTTGCATTACCCTAAATTATATAGATTTAGAGATACGACATTTCAAAATGTGCCCTTCATTAAGTTAAGAAAATAAATGCATGTTTTGAAGCCTCGTATACCCCAACTATAAGACTTACAGTAATTGTTATCGGCTCAATTTGTTCCAAATTTAATGTAGTTATTATCTACAATTACTTTTTTTTCTTAGCGCGAACGTTTTGCCAATATTTAGTGAATAGCTTTAACGTAACCTAAAATTTGTCTATGTTTTGATAAAAGGGCACTTTATGAAATGTCTTATCTCAAAATATATATACCTTACGGTGATGCAACGTAGCTCAAATCCTTTCAAATTTAATGTTCTTTCTTAGTTTTAAAGCAATCAGTATCAAAAAGATAACAGATTTTTAGTTAAACGTCAAAAACTAAAAAAAGTGCGATTTTTTTTTCCGTTTTTTACGTCCTATGTCCAAATTATTTTTTTGTTTTTCTTTTAATATGCATTTTCGTATATATCTATAAGGCCTTTATAATATACCAAAATTGCAGCTTTGCAACTCGACTTGCGATTTGTATGAAAAACTTAGATAGCGGGCCTCCTGCCTTAGGAATTTCGGGTTTATACTTTCAACTACAAAGTTCACTGACCTAATTTTGCCCTTAAATTAAAGAATATTAAGTGCGCTATAAGGTCATTATTGTATGTTTTTCGTAGCATAATTAGGTGAGGCGATATTAAGTCGAAAACATTAGCAAAACACAAAATTTTATCTAGTTTACGAAAAGGGGTACTTTTTAAAGTCTCGAATCTCTGAAACTATAAGACCTACGGTAATGCATGTTAGCTCAACTTGTTGGAAATTTATTAGTCTTTAAACGTTTATTGACATATGACATCAAAAAACGTAAGGTTTTTTAAATAAAAATCAGAAACTAAAAAATGGCCGTAAATTTCGCAGTTTTTCACGTACTACCCAGCTAGCACAACTTTTTTTTGCTTGCAAAATATGGTTTTATACTGTCCTATGGTATCTTAACAACATACCAAAAATGCAGCGATACTACTTGATTTGCGAGTTTAGGGTAAAATTATGTACGATTTGACCGTACTATAGAGCAATTTTATGATTTATGGGATTCCTGATTTTTTGCTGAGTTTTTTGAGAGCTCTTTTATGTGTTTTTAATAGTATTGTAAAGGTTTTCATTTTTTTGTCAGCCTTCGTAGATTAGTTGGTAGGGAGTAGTGACCCTGCCTACGAAGCTGGAGGTTTCTAGTTCGAATCCCAACGAGGGCATTCTTTGTGTATTTATTTATCACAACTATGTGTTCCTTGGTCGTAGCTGTCAATGTATTTAAGTATATATTATCTATTATAATAGATAGATACATATACATACTTAAATACATAGACAGCCATGGCCAAGGAACAAATATTTGTGAAAAATAAATACAAAAATAATACCCTAGCCGGGATTCGAACCCGGAATCTCCACCTTTGTAAGCAGGGTCATTACCATCTAGGCTATGGAGGCTGACTATTGCGCTTATACACATTTTTCAGTCAATCACATTTAGTCTTTAGTAGTGTCTGGAATACCCCACCATCTGCATACAGAAATCCCAGACATTTAATTAATCGCTCCCTTTCGGTTAGAGCCTCGATCAATTCTATCAAGATGTACGATGTACAGTCGAAGACAATTGGAATCTCAACTCTACAACGAGCTTCCTCATCAGTAAAAGAATATTACTATCATACAAGCCCTAATAATTATATTATAAACTAAGCTAAGAACCCTGTTTTTGCAAGAGGGCTTCTATTCGGTCGAAAAAATTTCGAAAAACTTTCCTAATCATTGGAATGTTTATAAAAATGGTTAAATAATAAAATATTATAAAATTGGCATCGCTTATTTCGATTTATTTTTGTTGTTTACGTGTTTGGTTGATGTCATTGCATGTTCGCTTTAGAAACTAGATATAGTCGCACATTCAGGCATAATTGTAATTTTTCAAGAATTAAATAAAATAAATAAAATGACAAAAAATTAGGCCTGCTAGCACGAACTGCGAAATTCACAAATTTAATTTTGTTTCATCTTGTCATTTGTTGTTTAAAGTCTTAAAAATATAAATATCATAAAATGAACACAGTTCCAGTTACAGCCAGATAAGTGTTTGGTACCTACTCTACAATTCGTCGGACATTAGCACAACTTACTCGCGCGACATGACGTAGTAAAAGTCTCGTTCACAGCAAGTTGTGCTAGCCGCAAGACGAATGTAATTGTATCCGCTAGTCGTGCTTCAACGCGTGTAACTGATACAATTTCGATCCAATTTCAATGTCGTGAAATTACTTATATTCTAGAAATTACCTTTATAGTTTCAGATTTCTAAGAATGAACTTTTGACACGTTAGAAATTAACCTTATATATACGACGTTAAGACTATCGGAAAAACGGTGAGTCTTACCCTCATAGGTTTAATCTATAACTGCCAAAAGTTCATTCTCAGAAATCTGCAACTATAGTTATGTTATATTTACGTGGCTTAAAGCCACGTATTCATTGTAAACATTTGTTGAGCATCAGTTGATCAACTTTGTTGATCATCTAGCACAAAGTTGCTGGAAATTTTGTTTACGGTTTGATCATCTGTCCACACACCAGACCGTGTTAAAATGTTGCATGAAGAAGTCGTGTTGTTGTGCTCTCTTGTGTATATATCGTGTAAACTAAAGACTCGAAAAAAAGAGGGGGGGTACGAAAGTATCTGTCGCAAAGGGAAAATGTATTAAGTGACTTAAGAATGACACATGGATCATTTATTAACTTTATGCGAATAACAAAATGTGATTTTGAACATCTCCTGGAATTGATTGGTCCGTCAATAGCTAAAAAACTGCGTGCGTAGTACATGCATTTTAGTTTCTACGTCCTTTTTTGGCAAGTTCAGGTTATCGGCAATCCCTTCCCTTGCATCGTTTTTCTTGATTTTATTTTTGTATTCCTTTTTTGATGGATCTCATAATACACTTTTTTATTTAAATAATTCTAATAATAATCTCATAATTTTATCGTTATCCCAAACTACCGCCACGTTTGTGGAAAAGTTGCGAACCAGTCCACACGCGTCAACATTAGCTGCTCAACTAATGTTTTCGGTCACCAAGCTACAACACAGCAACACGCAGTTAGCAACTCTGCAACACGTAGTGTTGACTGCAACATGTTGCCATAAACTCAGCATCATGTTGATTCAACACTGTTGCTCAACAAATGTTTACAATGAATACGCGGCCTATTATGATATACAACACTAACTCTTCCCGTGGATGTCGTAAGAGTCGACTAATGGATTGGAGTGTCACTGACCATTCTTAAACTGAAGATTGATGATGGGCAGCAGCGTCATCATAGTGGACACACTACTATACCCTGGCGTATCCGCTTGCCCAGCGTGGCGATTATGGGCATTTACCTCCTAATGCGTCTATACGTTTAGGCTAAGGCGAGGCCGTTGTCCAGCCGTGGACTAAGATGGGCCGATGATATTTATGATGTGTAATGTGATATTTAATGAATTTATGATGTCCATGTTTGTAGGTGGCCCATTAAGGAAGGAGCTTATTAACACCACATATATTTCATATTTTAAAGACAAACGGGTCTTAATCGCGTAAACTTACGTTTAATTATATCCTGACGTTTCGGGCATGACGTTACACCCGTGGTCGCAGGAGTCTGCCTGCGACCACGGGTGTAACGTCATGTTTTTATGTTATATAATATTACATGTTTTATAATATTACAGTTCTAATTTTGTATATTTTGTCGAATAAATACAATTCTACCTTTATTAAAAAACCGGCCAAGTGCGAGTCGGACTCGCGCGCGAAGGGTTCCGTACCATTATCAATTTATTATTAAAAAAATACAGTTAAATCAACCTACCTCAAAAACTATAGGAGATAACTTAATCAAACTAAAAATCGTTGATAGAGTTTATTAATGTGCATAACATATATTTTTTTAGAATTTTATATCGCGTAGTTTAAAAAATAGAGGGGGGGACACATTTTTCAGACTTTGAGAGCTGATATCTCGAAAACGAGTTCCTTAAATAAAAATGAGATTAATAAACCTTCATATCATTTTCAAAGACCTTTGTATTAATACCCCACACGCTTATATAGAACTAAAAAAATTGTTCTATCCCTCAGTTACATGTATGGAGGGCCCCCATCCCAATGGTTTTTTTTACAATTTAGTATCATATCATAATTCTGTAGCGGTTTATACAACACAAATATCCTTACCAAATTTCGTTACTGTAGCATTTATAGTTTCTGAGTAAATCGGCTGTGACAGACGGACAGACGGACAGACGGACATGACGAATCTATAAGGGTTCCGTTTTTGCCATTTTGGCTACGGAACCCTAAAAATAACAAATAGGTACATTGCACCTATTTAAAGTAATTTTAGATATTACAGATGCGATAAGTTCATTTGAGCTTTATGATAATATTATTTACGAAAAATTGGAGGAACTTGTTGTTTTGTGTTTCACGTGACGTGAGTATGATTAAGATTATGCTTAAGAAAATATTTGTATGCATTACTGTTTTTACCTCTAAAAAATAGGCAAAGCCTTCTAAAATAAACAATTAAAAATGAATGTCAGTTAATTTTCATAAAACATCTAATAGAAAATTACAAAAATAAGCTAATCTAATGTGAACTACAGTTGCAAAATAATTATTAAAAATGAATACTAAACCTTTCAATTATCATATTATTCTGATTGTTGCTGTAATAAGATGAACTTTAATACATAAACCAAATAAACACTTACACTCAAAAATAAAACAAAAAAACTTTCACTTGTAATAAAAACAGAGAACAGACACTTAATAAAACAGAGAAATCACTTTGACTGCCAAAAATCCACTTCCACTAAAATAAAATAAAAAGTCAAATATTTCACAGGTACTTGATATAAAGCAGCTTAGTAAAACAGAGAAACCACTTTGTATTTTTTATGCACAAGTTAGAAGCGGCAGTGTGAGGTTATGCGTCGCGGCGGACTGAGCGAATCTTGCGTTCGTCTGCGTATAATACGCATGCTTACATAGAGTGCATCTTTTGGGTATTTTTCTTATATCTTTTTGGCCGTTGGTGACGGCCGTAAGAATACATTTGTCACCATCCTAACTCTTCCCGCGTGTGTCGTAAGAGTCGAATAAGGGAATGAAGTATCACTAACCATTGTTTGATAGAATAGAAGATTGAAAATGGGCAGCAGCATCATCATAGTGAACACATTAACTGCGATCGCCAATCCGCTTGGCCAGCGTGTCGATTATAGGCATTTACCTCCTAAGGGTGAAGACACATTTATCAGCATGCGTACGCATTTTGTCTCGTAAAATTGGCCGTTTAGTATGAAACGTGTAAGTATGCGTACGCGTGCGGAAAGCTGGACGCGGTCCCATAATAAACTGTCATTTTCTATAGACAAAATGCGTACGCATGCTGATAAATGTGTTTTCACCCTTATGCGTCTATACGCATAGTTAATAGATGAGGCATACGTCCAGCAGTGGACTGAGATAGGCTGATGATGTAAATGATGATAACAGTGAGAACAAGCACGCATATATTGCAAATAATGTTACCGTTAATAGATAAATAGTATCATTTATAAATGTTAGACTTATTTTTGGATTGTATCGTTTTATTTTTATCCACTTAAGATGACAATACGAGTAAATGAATAGTCTAGAACCTAATGATGTACTATTAGGTGCACAAGTGCATAGTCTGAACTTAAATAATTTCATTTTGCTCTAGTTTTTTATTCGGATACAAAATCCTGCACCACACAAACTTTTGACTGGTAGACAATGCCTTAAGGCATTAAGTCTGCCAAGTGTACTTTTTTCTCCTTGTGCAATAAAGATTAAATAACAAAAATCTATACCAAAAATCGCAGGGTGACCACTCTACACTGAAATAGTTTTTCATAATTATTTTTTATCTTGAAAACATGATACACTTTCATAGTCATTTGAAAAACTTTAAGCATGCACTTATATTTGTCGAATAAGCTACTAGCTACGCTTTCTTCGTCAGCGACTAATTACTATACGATGTGTGAGGTGTGAGTCGTTAGCCGGACCGACTGGCATTGTGGTAAATAAATCATTTGTTTTCGATAGACGAAACTGAATATTATCTATATTTTACCGTGGGACTAAGTATAAATAAATAAATACCCTGCGATTTACACAAAATCTATTACTTGCTTATGTATTACTTTTATTTGACGTTTTCCATGACTAGAAAGTATTTTAAATGTAGGTACGTATTGTAACTAACAACGATTGTTTTAAATGTAAGTTCGCAATATGCTTAATAGAAATACTTTTATATTTGAATGCCAATAAACTTTGTTATTTTTATCTAAATTCAACAAAAAAATACAAATAGAATTCTAAATTAAAATATCCAAATTCAACAAAAAAATACGCCTAAATGCTAAAAAATAATATTTTTGATTGATCTTAGCAATCTCACGTGTACGTTTGCGTGCGTGCGGGCGTTCAAATTGTTCAAAACTACCTCGGACGTTGGTGAATCAGGTTTTTTGGTATGTCACATCTAATATTTTTTATTCACTGTACTTATCTAAATCCTAGAATATCCAATGCTTAGATGTAAAGATATAAATGTTTTTAAGGCCCTTTAAACCCTATTATGTCAGCTCCACAAGTTTTGTTAAAGTTTTGCTCCCATTGTCCGACCACTAATTATAATTTAACTAGTGGCATTTTTACAAATCTTACAATTATAACTAATATGACTTTCAAACAATACGCTTTTACGATTTCCATTTAGGCAAAGACTCATATTCTAAGAACAATAGCTTTGTCCTAAAATTATCAGTTAAATCAGCATAAATGTAGCATATAATGTCAACTATTAGTTTACACATTCGTCGCTTCACCACGTTCAGTCACAGACACAGTATTTTACTGCATTATAACGTATGGCCGTGTGGTGACGGCAGTAAGAATACATTTGTCACCGCCCCAAATCCTCCTGCGGGTGTCGTAAGAGTTGACTAAAGGATTAAAGTGTCATATACCATTCTACAAGGTTGATGATGGGCAGCAGCGTCATCATAGTGGACACATTACTGCGATCGCCAATCCGCTTGCCCAGCGTAGCGATTATGGGCATTTACCTTCTAATATATAGTATACGCATAGTATAGATACGCATAGTTACTAGGAGAGGCCTACGTCCAGCAGTGAAGTAACATAGGCTGATGATGATGATGATGCTGACAGGTTGGAAAAACGAATGCCACATGGATGGCAACTAACTTAAATATTGTAAATAGCATATTTTGTGTAAAAAAGACTTTCCTTTGTTTTTAAAAGCAATAAATTCGGTATTTAAATTTATGGTTTTCATGACCTTCTGTTATTTTGATTGTAGTTATTATTTAGAGAAAAATAAAATTAACCTTATCAGTAACGTTTCAATCAGCATTTCTACACACACGAGAGATATTGTTATGTCAATTTTTACAGCCAAGCTAATCGCTAACTCGTTTTCGGTGGGGTCAGCTTTCGTGGTATGACAAACTATTGAAGGTGACTGTACTCACAATAAGATATCTATTGTTGCTAGGAGGCGAGTGCAAGGGGCAAAGATTTCGCAACGGGTCATCGCTCGCCGCGCTTCCTTATTAAACGTCCCTTGAGATTGCACAACGCAGACCAGGTTGACAGACAAGACAAATGCTGATAAACGCCGCTTTTTATTACGGGGTACGTTCATGGCAAATACTTATATGTGTGTGAGTTTAGTAAAAGCCGCTTTGTCGGTTTATTCATATGAAGATACAAGTACATCTCGTCTTCACAGTAAGCGACAAAGTGAGACGTTTTACTAAAAACTAACACATATTCACTTACAAGTGTAAGATTAAATAAATAAATAAAATAAATATCTTGGGACATCTTACACAAATCCACCTAGTCCCACGGTAAGCTCAATTAACGCTTGTGATGTGGGCTCCAGGCGACGATATATATAATAGATACATATAGATACTTAAATACGTATACAGTCATGATCAAGGAACAAATATTTGTGATAAATAAATACACAAATAATGCCCACGCCGGGATTCAACCCGGAACCTACAGCTTCGTAGGCAGGGTCACTACCAACTAGGCTACGGAGGCTGAGATAATTGTAAACTGGGAAAACTCACTTCATCGTAGGACTCGTCTCTGCCCATGGCTTGTTTGTGGCCACGAGTAAGCCCGTTTCAAATTTAAAAAAAAATCTTCGTTTGTTTTGGAGATAAAAGCAATACGACGGCCTAGTTACTTATCGTCATGTAAACTTGTTAGCTCACTTACATGTGACATGTGAATGACAGCACGATATATGAGAAGCATTTATTTTAGAACAGCTATTTCATTTCCAAATTGTATACGTAGGTAGGTGAGATATTTGAGGAGTGTCTTTTCAAAAGGGCTTGTTTGAATAGAGATCATTTCTCATATGAAAACAAAAAATAACCCTTATTGATAGAGTGGAAAAAGCCCTTTTAAAAAGATACTTATTTGATTATCATGATTACACTACTGTTATTATTGCCAAACAATAGGCAGACCATGACAGACATGCCAGGATTGCCAATCGCTAACGCTTAGTAGCGTATCGTAGTTTTCCCTCTCTGTCACTCTTTCTCATAAGTGCGACAAAGACAGTTAGCTGCCTTTCGTTTACGATTGACGATTACGTGTTAGCGATTGGCAACTTGTCTAATCACCCTTGGATCTTCGAAATTTACGAAAAACATGATTCGCGGTAGGGCCGCAGTACCAGCCGCAGCGTTTGTTTTTCAGTGACTGCTTTGTTATAAGCTGTGGGTCGCCCACGTCCGCTACTTACTTTAGTTGCATACGGTGCCCAATCTGTGGCACACTGGCCTTATTACCGCTTATAAGGTTATGAGGACCTTTGGAACTCGCACGGGGCCTAATTTATGAATGTAATAATTTACCTCTTATTCATAACATCCTCAACACATCCTCGCACATCTCTAGTGGAAACGCAGCCCTTATAGTTTGTCTCTTTCGGTTTTATCAATATTGTTTATAAGTGAGGAAGAATTAAAATTAATAGAAAAGGCCTACGTCCAACAGTGGACTGAGATAGGCTGATGATGATGATGTGACTCCAATAGCCTCCAAAATCCCATCATACAAGAGAAATCGGCGTTGAAATTTTTACGTACTCGGTAGGACATAAAATATTAATATTTCAGCCTATATAATGTCCCACTGCTGGGCACAGGCCTCCTCTCATATATGAGAGGGCTTGGGCTATAGTCCCCACGCTGGCCCTAAGCGGGTAAGCGGGGCGGTAGGACATAAAGTTGATTTTAGTTTGTCAGTAAATTTTACGAGACAAAACGATTGCTCTTCTAGGACAATGCACCTAAGGGGGATAGACCCCTTACTTGCACTTACTTGGCTCTATCCTCGTCGGTCTCATGAGGGTCTGCCTGCGTGTCTCCATCGCTGAACCCTGATGCTGAGCTCTGATGATGCTCTGGAATCTGTTGACAAGAGTTGTTGTTCATGTATTAAAAACACCAAATTAAAAAAAAAACAGTTTTCAACCGATTTCTCCAAGATCCCCGATTTGTTTCCATCATTGGTTTCCTAAAATCAAATCCTACTTTCTGAATGCAAATGCTTGTAAATGAATTAAAATTACCAAAAGCGCCGTATATGTAGGTACCTACCTATAACCTTTGAAGAGATCCCTCGATTTCTCCAAGATCTCATCATCAGACCCCAACTTCGTGCCAACGGACCATCTCGGGGTTATATACGTTCGATTACAAAAAAATATCAAATCGGTTCACAATTCTCGGAGATATCGAGTAACATACATAATACAAAAAAAAATCAGTTGAATTGAGAACCTCCTCCTTTTTTGAAGTCGGTTAAAAATATACTAATGAGCCGCATTTGTTGGCTTTGGAGCCTATTGGTAGTTGGGCGTTTTCACAAATGCTTGTTGGTGACGTATGTGGAGTTCCACTTTTGAAAATATTTTAAATTATTTTAAAGTGAAGCTTATTTGATAGTCTATTGTTTGAACAACACAAAACTACTAAATATATTAAGATATCTGTATAAGTTCAGTAAATATACTGAAAAATATCTCCTGTTGGATGGGCAGAGGTTCCATTACGTCACTGATTTTGCAATGCATTTAAATAAAAACGGAAGATTTAAAAGTGTTGTACATTTCATTAATCGGTAATAAATAGAACAAGCTTTGAAAAAAAAAACAAAATACTTAAAAATGATTACAGAACAATACAGTTTTATCAAAAATCTTTCCTTAACACTACTTTTCAGTACTTTTGACTCTAATTTTTGTCCACAGCTTCACAATCTTCTAATATTTATAAACAAATATTTAACAAACTTCAACAGTTATTAAGTAGAATATCTTTAAATAAGTTAACATCCTAATATCCTTTGAAAGTTTTACAATATCTAAGGAAATAAATCACAGTCCTAATAGGACATTTTAGGCCAGTGGCGTTAACTAGAACACAAAGTGGCGTTTAGGATTGTAAGGCAATGTTCACATTGCAAGGATTATTGCACCTTATTTCTATTAACACGGTGAGGTACATTATCATGAGAGATGAGAATTAAGATAAATTTCTGAATAAAATAAAAAAACAATTCGCACTAGTTTTTTTTTTTACGTACTAAATTTTACTATCTATTTCCACTTCAATTCTACCCATCCTCGTTATGAAATAAGCCTTAGAATTCCATTACGCTACTTTTTTGTTCAATTCACGCTATAGTGGTGTAATGGAGGTAATGTATTCACGACAGCACAACATTAAAATGTAATTGCAAATAAAGTATCACATTTTCAGTGGATTTCGCTCTTTATTTGGAACAACGATTAATCAACAAATGCAACTCACTAAACAGTTTTAAGTAGAAGATTCACTTACCTTATCAAAATCAGTTGTGTAGGTGGAACTTCAGTTTTTGACTCAGCGACACGCGACCGTATTTTATGCATGTTTCACGCGGACTGCCGTATTTTAAAACTCAACGGCGGTTGTCTTAGGCTAAAAATGTTGCTATAATTCAAAATTTCTTCATATTGCTTTGGTTTAAGGTTGCCAAGCTATTAAAAATGCGGTGACGTAGTATAGGAATTCCGCTATACGCTGTTTCGCCGGACAAGACAAAACCCATTCTTTTTAATTAAATTTGAACTTTACTACTATGTTTTAAGGGTTAGAATTAAAGTTAAGTTTATTTCTGACCAGTAGAATGCCCCTTATTTTGAATTAGTTTTGAAAAAGTATTATTTTTCTTACTTCAAACTTGGCAAGACTGGTATGGGACACGTCAAAATTAGACTATTCTTTTTATTTATTTGGGTTTAATTTAGAATTATACACTATTATCTGCACTATTTTAGGTTCAGTAAAAAGTTTATAAATCATACATGGATACACGATTAACAATTTATCATAAGTCTTGGTAGTATTTAAGAAAATGACTTAAAAAGTCATGGGACATGCGATTTTCGACCTAACAACAATTTGTGAAAACGCCCAGTTACCACATTTCCCAAAAATTCACGTCCTCTATATTGATAAAAATTGGTAGGCTGGTAGAGTTAATGGTGCTGAGCAAAATACAACACATTTCCCAAACCAAAACCGTATAAATATGTATTAGGGTGCTTCTTATTTTTGCAATTTTGTGGGATGTTCGAACCAATAAAGGAGCTCTTTGCTGTCCCGATTGCAATTTTCTATGGGGCACCCTCTCATTTTGTTATTTGATAATTCAACCATATTTGTCTTTTTTTTTCAATTATTATAAACAGAAATGAAGGGTAATAACAAAATGAAAGGGTGCCCCATAGAAAATTGCAATCGGGAGAGCAAAGAGCTCTTTTATTGGTTCGAACATCCTACAAAATTACAAAAATAAGAAGCACCCTAATATGTACCTATATCTATTTTGTTGTATAAACTTGAAAATATATTTGATTACACAAATAGATGCCTTCACCGGGATTTGAACTGGAGCTTTTGAGACCTCCAGCTTTACAGGCATTAGTCACTGATCTACAGAGAAACTCATGTCATGATGACGGGCTTACGGCAATAACGGCATGAATACGATATTAATATGTCGTGTCCGTTAATTTTACACAGTATGGGGAATATTCTCAAATGGTAAATACATCATACATCATCAGCTTATCTCAGTCCACTGCTGGACGTAGGCATCTCCTATTAACTATGCATACGTATTAGGAGAGATTAAACGCCCATAATCCCCCCGCTGGGAAAGCGGATTGGCGATCGCAGTAATGTGTCCACTATGATGAAACTGCTGCCCATCATCAATCTTCTATCAAAAATGGTCAGTGACATTTTAATCCCTTAGCCGCCTTTTACGATATCCGCGGGAAGAGTTGGGGTGGTGACAAATGTATTCTTACTGCTATTAGTACAAGGCCAAATGGTAAATTCCCCCGTAATAATATTGGGAACATTGAGAATTCTACCGGGAACTGCACAGCTTTGCATCTAAATAAGATGCGTCACCGCGATTCCCCACCGCTGTCACCGAAGCAAGATGGCCGAACCTTTAATTGAGCTTACAGTTGCTAGGATTTGAGTAAGACTGTTTTATGGTATTTACTTGTATTTTCGGAGATAACCGGCCCAGAGTAAAAAACTTTTAATCCGTGAGTCCGAAAAATGTGAAAAAAATCAAGAACAGTCGGCTTATAGTATTCACTTTAAAATAAAACGATTCCGTACATAATCAGCCGTTTTTGAATAATTACGGAACCCTACACTGAGCATGGCCCGACATGCACTTGGCCGGTTTTTTAAGATCAAATCTCCGCCATTACACTAGCTCTATCTATCGAGTAAGACGCGTAACTACAACTCCAATCTAATGGTACGGTACGCACAATGCTAGCAGAGATGAGACGAAACAGTGCTGAAGTGATACGATAGATGGCGCCATCACTTACATAAAGTCTTCTTCGAAATGTTTTCTAGGATCGAACTTACATCTGTAAGTTTTTACGTAAGTAGAGACGGAGCTATACTAAGGAATGTGGTGGTGATATTCACTTCTCTTCTACTTACTTACTTACGACTTACGTACAATAGAAACTTATTAAGTACTAGTGCAATTCCGTCTTAAACCAATTTGAAAACAAAACCTTTCCTATTTTGAGGTTCCTGTATTTTGTAATTCGCGCAAAGACTCAGCATAATCAGTCCAGGATGCTTAGCCAAGTTGCCAATCGCTAGCGCTTGCTAGCGCATCGTCGTTTTCCCTCTCTGTCACTCCTTCATATTAGTGCGACAAAGAGGGAAAACTACGTTGCGCTAGCAGGCGCTAGCGATTGGCAACTTGGCTAAGCACCCTGGCCTGCTACCGCGAACACCGAAGTTCGTAAATTTCGGAGATTTATCTCTGTCACTCCAACGAAGGCGTCATAGTCAGTGACAGAGAAAACTCCCCGAAATTTGTAAACTTCGATGTTCGTGGTAGCAGGCCAGCGCGGTAATGCGGCCACCGGCCAGCCTTCTGGTCACTCTACTTCCCCAGCAGGACCCGGGACAATTTTTTTATTTATAATTTTTGTTTACTGTACCTAATAATATTTTTTTCTTGTTTTTTTTTACGTCGAAATCAATGGATTCATGGATTTATCAAATTCAAAACCCGATTCTCTCTATATTAACACTTTATCTCTTTATTTTTATGGAACAACGCAAATTGTTGATTCAATATTTTTGAGTTGTGTTTTTTTAAGTAGTAACACTATTATGTATATTATAAATTTTCCCACCCACCTCCGTTGTTGGTAAATTCGGTATTTTATCTTTGGTATATGACATCTAATATTTAAAACTATCAGATCTCTATTAAAATATTGAAATAAATAATCAAGTTTCATTACAAACATTAAAATATTAATTATACATTGTAATGTTACTAGATTGTACTTACTAATTCCATAACAGCACAAGAAAGCATTTTCTTTCTTTCCCTCGTGAGAGTTGAGAGCCTCTTTACAATTTACGGGCCGTTCATAAATAAAAACAAAATCCACTGATTTTGTATTGTATTTTTATGGTATATGAGGTGAATAGCCAGACGGATTGCCTGATGATAAGCTATGGACACCCGTAACAAAAACCGGACCATAGGTGCGTAGCTTTTAGATGAAAATAGGTAAGCCTCTTGAAGATTAACCCCCTTATTCATAAACGTTTGTTAACTTAACAAGCCGCTAATCATTTTTTGTCCCTTTTGCTCTTATGGACACATTGTTAAGACCGAAAGGGACAAACAACTATTAACGGCTTGTTAAGTTAACAAACGTTTACTTTATGGATAAGGGGGTTAAAGTGTGATATTATATTAAAATATACTTATTCAAAAGTTTGAAATAATTGGAATGTGGGTAAGACCGACACAGGGTCGCCTTATAACTTTTCTAATTATCCAAAAAAAGTATTCCTGTTTTTTTCGTATGGTTGGCAACATTGACAGCTGTCAGTTCGCCTTTTGAAATTATTTGTTAGATCTCTAAACCATTCGTCAGTTGAAAGTAAAAAAGATGTAAACAAACCTGCAAACTTGCATTACTTCATAATCACACACTCTCAGAACACAATCGTGGTTTTATCACCAACTTAAAACCTTAAACCTGAAGTTCACAATTCACTACATTTTTAGTTAAGATTATTGATATTTATTCGTATTAAAATGAAAATATATCTGCGAACGCGTTTCACGATATAAATAAATAAATATCTTGGGACATCTTACACAAATCGACCTAGTCCCACGGTAAGCTCAAATAAGGCTTGTGATGTGGGTACCAGGCGACGATATACATAATAGATAGATACATATATAGATAGCCATGACCAAGGAACATAAATATTAGTGATAAATAAATACATAAATAATGCCCTCGCCGGGATTCGAACCCGAAACCTCCAGCTTCGTAGGCAGGGTTACTACCAACTAGGCTACGGAGACTGACGACTAGGCTACGGAGGCTGATATGTGTCAAAGTCGTCAAATGCTAAGGAAAGTCGGCCATATTTGTTTACCTTTTTTTACTTTCAACTGAAGAATTGTATAGTTACCCTGTCAAACGATCTTTCCATCATTAATTAGGAAATTCCTTAAACACTTTTAAATAATTTCTCACAAAACAACACAGTTTAAACGGAAACAATAATTAGAGAAATCTCCTTGGAGTAAATTGCGATAGTTACTGATGTTATCTCCACAAGACCCGTGACAAGCACAAATAATTATGGGTGTTGTTTGTATGAGCAATGAAGTTTTCATTCACAGGGTTCACTTCCAAATATTTAGTTGAAGAAAATGTAAAATTACCATTTTTAGTACAGATGGTGCCTTTTTTAGGTTCTAGTGCGAGAAGTGTGTCATTTTACGTCAGGTCCAAAACTTCGGAGGGCCATCTGCAGCTCTGCACTAAAAAACGTCGTACGAGACACGTGCAAAAACGATATTCGTAACTCGTGTCGATTTCAAACACTCCCTATCGTTTGTGTTTTAAAACATCGCCACTCGTTTCGATTTTCATGTTTTTCGCACTTATGTCGTAATGTATGTACTATTTTAAGTTGAGTTTTTTATTTTTAATTAATTGCTGCAAGCTCTGAGACTATGCGTAAGCCTGGTAAATCTCTAACCATCTCTTTCTTGCGCATAACTTTGTTTCATAACTATTGGGTGTAAATTATATGTAACGTATTAGTGTGATACAATACAATTTTATTCTTACGTAAATAATGTGGGTAGTTATTACGTAAATTAAATATAATTATTGTAATAATTAATAATTAATTTGTGTAATTAAGTATAATTTACGTAAGAATAAAATTGTACCGTGTTGTGTGAAATATAAAAATACAGTTAAATATACCGATCTTGGCCGTGTGGTGAGAAGAATACATTTGTCACCACCCCAACTCCTCCTGCGGGTGTCGTAAGAGTCAACTAAGGGATTGAAGTGTCACTATATTTGATAAAATATTGATGATGGGCAGCAGCGTCATCATAGTGGACACATTACTGTGATCGCCAATCCGCTTGCCCAGCGTGGCAATTATGTGCATTTACCTCCTAAGGTCTTTACGCTTAGACTAAGGAGAGGCCATTGTCAAGTGGACTTATATGCGCTGATGATGATGATGTAAACAAATACCTAATCAGGCGCATATTGTCATGGCATGAGAGTACAATGTTGTTGTAGATATATTTGATAACCATGGCCACGCAGATATATCTGATAGTTTCCACCCGTGTAACAATGCGCACAGTACTATACTCGTATATAACAACACATACTTTATAGTAGAGAAATCCCTACTCCCTACCCACGTATCGCCTACATTCATAAAGGATCCGAAGACCTATCAGGAACCACAATGGATGTTTTGCCTCCCTGTCCCGCTTACCTAGGTATACACAAGTGCGAGAGAGACAGCACGTTAATCGTGAGTGGCAGGTCCTCTGATTGAGGAACCCTGATTATCATTTAACTATGTTATCTAGAGCAGTCTACAAATACATGAGAAAATGTTTGGCATAATGTTGTTTAAGCTTTGCGAGGATAATTTTAGAATTATAAGTACTTAAGTGTCGCATTAGAATTCCGTATTCTGATATTTTGTGTCGAAAATCCATTATTTTTGTCTTAAGATGAAGGACATAATTTTAGTACATTACGACACAAGTGTGAAAAACAGGAAATCCGAAACGAGTGTAGATGTTTTAAAACACGATCGAAGGGAGTGTTTTAAATCGACACCAGTTACGAATTTCCTTTTTGCACGTGTCTCGTACGACGTTTTTTAGTATACGTAGATGGCTGTCCGAAGTTTTGGACCAGACGTAAAACGATCCACTTTTCGCACTAGAGCCTAAAAAAGGCACATCTGTACTAAAAAAATATTTTTAGATACAACGCGCGTTGTTTTTGAAAAAAACGAGGACCTACAGTTCACAAGTTCCTAAATACCTAGGTATTTATTTATAAGCACTAGGCATGCAATTATTAATATATTTAGAAACAAAATATCACACTGTATTTTCTACTCAACATTTCGCTGAATTAGTAATATCATTTATTTGAATATTCACTTCAAAATACATAGGTACCAAATAATATTTAGTAATTATTTCACTAAAAAAATACAAAAATAAAAAGTATTAAAATTTGGTAGACGGGACTGATGATGCAATATGAAAATTGCATTTATTTGTTTAAAATTGTAAAAAAAAAAGCTATATTGTATATGATATACGTATATTTCGATAATTTTATAGACTGACTAATTAATTATTTTAGAAAGTAATACGTGTCCAATATATTTTTATGATTTTGCTGATAGATTAGATTATATTTTTCGCAAACCCGCCCAAAACAATTTTATAAGAAGTAATAGGACTAATAGGTATACCTAGATATTTTTGTAGCAGGAATTAGAGTTTAACAAAATTAAATATCGATGAGTAGGTACATCCTATTTTCATAAAGATAAAACTTTGTAAAATCAGGTTAAACAAGAAACACAGGTTCCATCTAGACTTGTTTTTTAAATGGCTTATACTTCATATTATTTATTTTCTATGGCGTTATTCATATTCATTTATTGGTAATATCATATTACGTGTCAACAGATTATCTGGTCTACCTTCAATTAACTAAAATATAATGATTTAAAATAACAGTAAGAGTATATATTTTATTAGTTTTTGTTCTTTTGATGGACGCTAAAAACAAGATAACAAAAAAATATGAATCGTTTATACTTAAATGTTTTTTTTTATTTTTGTTATTTATCTCTAAATTACGGCATATTATTTATTTATTAAATTTATCAACTACTATAACACGCATCGATAACGATGTTAAGTTGTCAATCTCTCGTTCCTGTTAGAAAAATATCGAGCTATGGTTAACCCTTTAACGGGCAAGACTCGAAAAAATCGTGGGTTCAAGCCTCAACGCCATTATATAGTACGAAAAATTGTGTACAAGAAAAAAATACAAAAAGATAGTGCTATAGGGTGGTCGCTTTTGAGACCGGTGCCCTATAAAGGGATAAGTATTCTAATTTTTCAACAACAAAATACATGATGCAGTGCTCTCTGTATCTAATTACGTGTACTTCGGACGATCTGGCAAAAGCCCCGAGAAGTAAAATGGCAAGACACTGGCAGAAAATAATTTAGTGTAATCATTTTGATCCCTTTACACGAAGAAAAAGAAGAACTATTTTTTTTTTATTTACCTCAGTCAAAGGTATGCAATCAAACTGCCGGCCGCGGCGTGCAGGTCGCATTGTGCTACAGAAGTGCACTTGCACACTGCGGCTAATTGGGTGCCAACCCTAATTAATTGACTAATCAACTCATCTGATCAAGCAATATGATGTATTACGCGTTGTCGGAGAATAGGGTTAGCGAGTTGTTAAAATATTTTTTCATCACACTTGTTTTCTAAGCGCGCCATTGCTTGCATGCATCGCGGATATTTTGTGTTAAAACTATTTTTTTTGCTCGCAAATTGTTAAGCCTCTGTGTGCTAGCAACCCAAGAAAACACTTCTTACCGAATCGTGTAATGAATATATGGATTTCTTTACCAGAAACTGTTGTTAGTGCACCATCAGTGAATACTTTCATAAATAGACTAGACACTTA
This sequence comes from Thaumatotibia leucotreta, assembly GCA_025490895.1. Classification (NCBI taxonomy): domain Eukaryota; kingdom Metazoa; phylum Arthropoda; class Insecta; order Lepidoptera; family Tortricidae; genus Thaumatotibia; species Thaumatotibia leucotreta. The sequence continues at coordinate 40,769 of JALPQI010007372.1, forward strand.
TTTTAAGACTTTAAATAGTGCAATTTAAATACAAGTGCAGTGATATACACGCATCAGCTCTATGAGCTGCTAGTGTATTAATTAATTAATAATAATAATAAAATGTGATGAAAAATATTGTATGCATCACGGTCGGTAAGCGGAATACTAACACTCTCGTTAGTAATACCGTACTTACCGCCCTCAATGCACAATGTACTATTATTTTTGGAAACAATAATCCGACTGAGCTATGGAACAGAACTTCTTCTTGTTTTTATTTTATTGGTTTATCGAGGTAATTACAATAACAATGACATTATTTCTTGAAAGTAACTGTAATCAAAATGTTGTCTCGATGGCCAAATAATGTATTTATTTAATCTTTATTGCTCAAACATGCCATAGTTATCACACAAAAGACGTCATAATGCTAAAAAGCACAGTACCCATTACATTAACCTTTATTAAAATTTTGATTGTATATGACGATTTGAAAAAAAAATTGTTCCACAATGTCGTAACAGATGTGCTTACCATAGAAAAAAATCAACTGCGAAAGACTTTGGTTGTCACGGGATTCGAACCCGCTTCTTCTGGATTGCCGGTCCAACGTGCTTACAAATCACACCAGACGACCTTCCGTGAATCTCACGTGAATTTTTTTAGTTATAAAAAAAATGTTGTATAAAGTAATAATAATAATAATTGTTTATTAAGTAAAACATTGTACATTTTTTACTCTTAAGGACTAGGAAAAAATATAAGTGAACTGTTATTTACAAATTTGTAATCATTTATGCCTGAACTAGGATTTCCTGTGTTTCAGGCGGTAGAGGACAAATTTTCGTATGTTCATATTTAATTATACGCTTATATTATTTGACTATAATTACAAATTTAGATTCAATGTACACCCGCATAGGTTTAAAAATTATATAAACCAAAATTAAAAGCTACTTAGATATAAAAAAATTAAATAAGGATATTAGGTTAAAAACTACAAATGGCAATAGTACACAAAACAGTAGAACTAAATCAGTACCTAGGGAACAAGTATTATAGTATTTATAGTTAGTTTTACGTACTGTTAAGTAAAGTACCTACCTATGTATTGTTTGACTTTATTAACTTTGTAGGTTTTGTCTGTACGTTATTTAATTGTACGCCATTTACTTTATGTCTAGGTTCCAATATAATGCCGAAAATTAATATCAAATGATAACTTGCCAAATCCTTTCATAAGCCAGATGATTCAGTTAAATGAAACCATCCGAAACGTGAATTCAGTACCTAGCCGTTGACTTGCGAATAAAACGATAATATGCGATAAGTTTTTTGGCGAATAAAATCAGGGGTAAAGGTATTGGTAGGTATAGGTATTGGTGTAGGTACTTACACATAAATAAGATCTTTGAAACAGATCTATGAAAAAATATTTTAAGTTGAAATACTGTATCGTATACCTAATTATGAGGGCAAGTCCTATCTCAATAGCATTAAGGAAGACGCCCATTTAAAAAAAATAACTGAAGAAGTAAGGTTAGGTCTGGGGGAGCATCAAGGTAGAATGTACACGATCCCAAGCTGCTCCCCATAAAAGAAGAGAGGGCAACGTCGCAGGGGAGTTTAGTGGGTATTACCTAATTCTTCTCCTTGGAGGAGGCCCACATACCATCATGGGCTCCCCCAGCCCGTGTTGATGATGTGTAAATGAATTCTCCCCTGCGTCAACAAAAAAAGGTTAACCGTTACGCACTGGTCTCACCGCGAGCCACTAAGCTATGAACTATCGGCTTTAAACACGAACAATAGATACGCACTCCCGTGTAAAAAATAGACACGGCGATATTCGCCTGGCGGTGATAGCTGATAGCTGGGTGGGTATCGCCGCGTCTTTTTTATTTACACGGGAGTGCGTATCTTTCGTTCGTGTTTATAGCCGATAGTTCATAGCTTAGTAGCCCGCGGTGAGACCGGTGCTTTAGGTACAGTCACCGACTTTCCAAGCTAACCAATTCTAGGCATAACAGGCAATGATACATGAGTTTACAACGTCTACGACCTCCATCAGTTCTGACACCTCAATCATTTATCTAAATCTCAGTTCTTTGTACGGGACCCTTCTGAGACTCCGATTCGGTCTTGACACCATTTTAAACAAAAACTACTCTTGGCGCAAACGTAGGCTGTAGGCACAATATGCACCTTATTTCCTTGTAATAAAGTGTAGACGAAAAGCTAGAAGTGTCTTTGAAAGAGTTATTTCATTTCATTAAATGAAATGATGATAATATAATCTACACAGCAAGAGTGAGTGGTGCAATTTTCAACTGACCGGTTTATCTTATGTTTTTTATCTACTTCCATATCATAATTATCCTTTTATATATTCAGAAGCGGTAATGTAATGACCTATATTAAGAAACTGGTGTCTGTGGCTGTATCGTGATGTTAACATTAAAGTACAGTGCATCATAATATTAACATTAAAGTATCGGTGTCAGTACATTAATGTTAACATTGTAAATTCAACTTCTTTGTGTTTATTTAAATACATTTTTATTGTAGGATAGTCTTACACAAATTGAGTAATTTCAACTGATTTGAATTGCTATATTTAGAGGTATTTTACTTAGTGGATATCAATGTAAATAAAGGTAAATTATCATTCTAAACTTATGATAAGGATGTAGATAAAGTTATGTATGTGACTGTACATAATTAGGCATTAAACACTCGTGTGATCTTATTATGAAACTCGCTTACGGCTCGTTTCATAAGACCACCCTCATGTTTAATACCTCTTATAATGCGCCAGCCACATAAACAACTATTATAAAATAATTATTTAAAAAAGCAAAATCATCTAAACCTTGCACCTGAATGGACCCGCCCTGTGCGGCTTCAAAGGAATTCCTCCCGCGGATGGCCCATCTGTGGAATGAGCTCCCTGCCGAGGTTTCGCCGAAGGACTACAGAATGGGGTTTTTCAAAAAAGTAGTGTACAAGGTCTTAACGGGGCGGAAACGCGAATGTGACACCCCTAAGGCTACGGCGACCGCTTTCCATCAGGTGTTTGTATGCTTGTTTACCATGGGGGTGGTATAAAATGAATGATTAGGCCTAAATAAGCCTTATTTACGGCATTTTATATGGACCTAGAATCTATCCTACTCGTATGATGTGGTAAATGAGTAGATACTAATAATAAATAAATAATAAATAAATATCCTGGAACATATTACACAAATCGACCTAGTCCCACGGTAAGCTCAATTAAGGCTTGTGATGTGGGTACCAAGCGACGATATATATTATACTTGATAGATAGGTACATATAGATACTTAAATACAAAGACAACCATGACCAAGGAACAAATATTTGTGAAAAATAAATACACAAATAATGCCCTCGCCGGGATTCGAACCCGGAACCTCCAGCTTCGTAGGCAGGGTCACTACCAACTGGGCTACGGAGGCCGACAAATGATTTTGAATGCCTAATCAGGCCCTGTTGATACTGAACTCCAAGCTGTTGTAAAATAACAAAATTAAAAAATTAAATTTGTTAAATTGAAGAAATTACTTGTTGCTAGGCCTACTAACCAAGAAACGTTTGACTTTGTCAGTACTGCAGTTCAGATAAACATCGCTATTCAAAACATATACGTAGGCCTCCGGCCTCACTGCTGTTGCTTGTACTGGAGTCAAATCCGATAATAGAGACGCATTTATAAATATGCGTTAATTGAAATCAAAGTGCAAAGCGTTTCTAAACGCAATTTACCACTTGTTTTAATAGATATATACTTCGGACTTCGTCAGAAGTTCTAAGTTTAAAAAATATATCGTCAGCAGTCAATAACGTCAGCATTCCGAAAGATTTTAATGCTGGATTCCTGACCATATTTAGAGTCTTTAATGTTATATAAAATTTCCTGGATTCGGCTTCGTTTCAGAGATAATCAACCTTTTTTCGAAATAAGTTTTTCGACGTAAGTAACTCGTCATTTAACTTCTTTTGGATTACAATGCTACCACAATGTATTCTTATATTACCACACCTTTTGCCTGACAATCAAAAAATACGAATAGACTTGACGAAATAACCTCTACCTAAAAAAAACAATTGAAATAAATAATTTAAGCAAATTGTTCTTATGATAAAAAGTAGTAGTATTCAAATCGGCCTAAAAAAAAGAAAAAAAAAAATTTTGTTGGTGTAATTGACATTAGGTCTCATAATATTTTTTGTTTATTTTGATGTCTAGAATGCATAGTTAAAATCTTTGGCAATGCTCGCGTAACACCGTGTATATTACACCAATAGAACTAAACGGTTACAATAATTATTATTATAATCTCTTTATTATTTTTTCTTCATGGGCTAGGCATTTAATAATTATTTATTTTAAAAAATAGTGTCTATACTATTAATATTATATTGTGTATATTTAAAACCGAATTGTGTCTACTTCACCAAAAATTTACGTCACTAAATATTTCGGTTACATACTTTACATTTAAGCCTTCAACTTCATTTATTTTGTATACACTGGCTTTTACATAACTTACGTCCCACTGATTTAGTCGAATATTTAATTACCTTTGAATCCAAGAAATTGTTGATACTGGAGTCCGAACTGTCGCTACTGCACCTCAAGCTATCATCACTGTTGCTGTTGCATAGGCCTCCGGCCTCGCTACTTTTACTTATATCCGAGTCCGACTCAATCCATAACGGCGACACGTATTTAAATTTATGAGCAATGGCATTAAACTTGCATTCGTTACTCATTTTGTCTATTAAAAGCGCAATTTAAAATTATTACAATAAATGGAAGTGTCTTTAAATGTTTTCGAAATCAAAATTTGAAATTTCGAATCGATTTTCACTGGCTGTAATGTCGATCAGACGCGTCTTCAATTGTTTTGAATTCTATATTTGAAATTTTGAATAGCTTTTCATTTATCAACGTTATTC